>JAOTQM010000699.1:0-34599 GCA_026939265.1 Oreonectes daqikongensis
TGTGTGTCAGAATAAAGCTTTCTTTGCAAAACTCTTGTTCCTGTCATATTTGTGTTTCCTGACATGGCCCTGATCAAAAAAAGATGAGAACTGTTGAAAACATGACTTTAACACTTGTTTATGTTCCTAGGATGGCTTGTGTGTCAGAATAAAGCTTTCTTTGCAAAACTCAGTTCCTGTCATATTGTGTTTCCTGACATGGCCCTGATCAAAAAAGATGAGAACTGTTGAAAACATACTTTAACACTCATTTCATGTTCCTAGGATGGCTTGTGTGTCAGAATAAAGCTTTCTTTGCAAAACTCATGTTCCTGTCATATTTGTGTTTCCTGACATGGCCCTGATCAAAAAGATGAGAACTGTTGAAAACATTACTTTAACACTCATTTCATGTTCCAGGATGGCTTTGTGTGTCAGAATAAAGCTTTCTTTGCAAAAACTCATATTCCTGTCAGATTTGTGTTTCCTGACATGGCCCTGATCAAAAAAGATGAGAACTGTTGAAAACATTACTTTAACACTGTTTCATGTTCCTAGGATGGCTTGTGTGTCAGAATAAAGCTTTCTTTGCAAAACTCATGTTCCTGTCATATTTGTGTTTCCTGACATGGCCCTGATCAAAAAAGATGAGAACTGTTGAAAACATTACTTTAACACTTATTTTATGTTCCTAGGATGGCTTGTGTGTCAGAATAAAGCTTTCTTTGCAAAACTCATGTTCCTGTCATATTTGTGTTTCCTGACATGGCCCTGATCAAAAAAAAGATGAGAACTGTTGAAAACATTACTTTAACACTTTTTATGTTCCTAGGATGGCTTGTGTGTCAGAATAAAGCTTTCTTTGCAAAACTCATGTTCCTGTCATATTTGTGTTTCCTGACATGGCCCTGATCAAAAAAGATGAGAACTGTTGAAAACATTACTTTAACACTCATTTCATGTTCCTGGATGGCTTGTGTGTCAGAATAAAGCTTTCTTTGCAAAACTCATGTTCCTGTCAGATTTGTGTTTCCTGACATGGCCCTGATCAAAAAGATGAGAACTGTTGAAAACATGACTTTAACACTTTTATGTTCCTAGGATGGCTTGTGTGTCAGAATAAAGCTTTCTTTGCAAAACTCATGTTCCTGTCATATTTGTGTTTCCTGACATGGCCCTGATCAAAAAAGATGAGAACTGTTGAAAACAAAACTTTAACACTTGTTTTCATGTTCCTAGGATGGCTTGTGTGTCAGAATAAAGCTTTCTTTGCAAAACTCATGTTCCTGTCATAATTGTGTTTCCTGACATGGCCCTGATCAAAAAAGATGAGAATTGAAAACATTACTTTAACACTCATTTCATGTTCCTGGATGGCTTGTGTGTCAGAATAAAGCTTTTTTGCAAAACTCATGTTCCTGTCATATTTGTGTTTCCTGACATGGCCCTGATCAAAAAAGATGAGAACTGTTTAAAACATTACTTTAACACTTGTTTTATGTTCCTAGGATGGCTTGTGTGTCAGAATAAAGCTTTCTTTGCAAAACTCATGTTCCTGTCATATTTGTGTTTCCTGACATGGCCCTGATCAAAAAGATGAGAACTGTTGAAAACATTACTTTAACACTGTTTCATGTTCCTAGGATGGCTTGTGTGTCAGAATAAAGCTTTCTTTGCAAAACTCATGTTCCTGTCATATTTGTGTTTCCTGACATGGCCCTGATCAAAAAAGATGAGAACTGTTGAAAACATTACTTTAACACTTGTTTTATGTTCCTAGGATGGCTTGTGTGTCAGAATAAAGCTTTCTTTGCAAAACTCATGTTCCTGTCATATTTGTGTTTCCTGACATGGCCTGATCAAAAAAGATGAGAACTGTTGAAAACATTACTTAACACTATTTCATGTTCCAGGATGGCTGTGTGTCAGAATAAAGCTTTCTTTGCAAAACTCATGTTCCTGTCATATTTGTGTTTCCTGACATGGCCCTGATCAAAAAAGATGAGAGAACTGTTGAAAACATGACTTTAACACTTGTTTTGTTCCTAGGATGGCTTTGTGTGTCAGAATAAAGCTTTCTTTGCAAAACTCATGTCCTGTCATATTTGTGTTTCCTGACATGGCCCTGATCAAAAAAGATGAGAACTGTTGAAAACATTACTTTAACACTTATTTCATGTTCCTAGGATGGCTTGTGTGTCAGAATAAAGCTTTCTTTGCAAAACTCATGTTCCTGTCATATTTGTGTTTCCTGACATGGCCCTGATCAAAAAAGATGAGAACTGTTGAAAACATGACTTTAACACTTGTTTTATGTTCCTAGGATGGCTTGTGTGTCAGAATAAAGCTTTCTTTGCAAAACTCATGTTCCTGTCATATTTGTGTTTCCTGACATGGCCCTGATCAAAAAAGATGAGAATGTTGAAAACATTACTTTAACACTTGTTTCATGTTCCTAGGATGGCTTGTGTGTCAGAATAAAGCTTTCTTTGCAAAACTCATGTTCCTGTCATATTTGTGTTCCTGACATGGCCCTGATCAAAAAAGATGAGAACTGTTGAAAACATTACTTTAACACTTGTTCCTAGGATGGCTTGTGTGTCAGAATAAAGCTTTCTTTGCAAAACTCATGTTCCTGTCATATTTGTGTTTCCTGACATGGCCCTGATCAAAAAAGATGAGAACTGTTGAAAACATTACTTTAACACTCATTTCATGTTCCAGGATGGCTTGTGTGTCAGAATAAAGCTTTCTTTGCAAAACTCATGTTCCTGTCATATTTGTGTTTCCTGACATGGCCCTGATCAAAAAAGATGAGAACTGTTGAAAACATTACTTTAACACTGTTTATGTTCCTAGGATGGCTTGTGTGTCAGAATAAAGCTTTCTTTGCAAAACTCATGTTCCTGTCATATTGTGTTTCCTGACATGGCCCTGATCAAAAAAGATGAGAAACTGTTGAAAACATTACTTTAACACTCATTTATGTTCCTAGGATGGCTTTTGTGTCAGAATAAAGCTTTCTTTGCAAAACTCATGTTCCTGTCAGAATTGTGTTTCCTGACATGGCCCTGATCAAAAAAGATGAGAAATGTTGAAAACATTACTTTAACACTCATTTCATGTTCCTGGATGGCTTGTGTGTCAGAATAAAGCTTTTTGCAAAACTCATGTTCCTGTCAGATTTGTGTTTCCTGACATGGCCCTGATCAAAAAAGATGAGAACTGTTGAAAACATGACTTTAACACTTGTTTTATGTTCCTAGATGGCTTGTGTGTCAGAATAAAGCTTTCTTTGCAAAACTCATGTTCCTGTCAGATTTGTGTTTCTGACATGGCCCTGATCAAAAAAAGATGAGAACTGTTGAAAACATTACTTTAACACTTGTTTTATGTTCCTAGATGGCTTGTGTGTCAGAATAAAGCTTTCTTTGCAAAACTCATGTTCCTGTCATATTGTGTTCCTGACATGGCCCTGATCAAAAAAGATGAGAACTGTTGAAAACATTACTTTAACACTGTTTTATGTTCCTAGGATGGCTTGTGTGTCAGAATAAAGCTTTCTTTGCAAAACTCATATTCCTGTCATATTTGTGTTTCCTGACATGGCCCTGATCAAAAAGATGAGAAATGTTGAAAACATTACTTTAACACTCATTTCATGTTCCTAGGATGGCTTGTGTGTCAGAATAAAGCTTTCTTTGCAAAACTCATGTTCCTGTCATATTTGTGTTTCCTGACATGGCCCTGATCAAAAAGATGAGAACTGTTGAAAAACATTACTTTAACACTTATTTCATGTTCCAGGATGGCTTGTGTGTCAGAATAAAGCTTTCTTTGCAAAACTCATGTTCCTGTCAATTTGTGTTCCTGACATGGCCTGATCAAAAAAGATGAGAACTGTTGAAAACATTACTTTAACACTCATTTCATGTTCCTAGGATGGCTTGTGTGTCAGAATAAAGCTTTCTTTGCAAAACTCATGTTCCTGTCAGAATTGTGTTTCCTGACATGGCCCTGATCAAAAAGATGAGAAATGTTGAAAACATTACTTTAACACTCATTTCATGTTCCAGGATGGCTTGTGTGTCAGAATAAAGCTTTCTTTGCAAAACTCATGTTCCTGTCATATTTGTGTTTCCTGACATGGCCCTGATCAAAAAAGATGAGAACTGTTGAAAACATGACTTTAACACTTGTTTTATGTTCCTAGGATGGCTTGTGTGTCAGAATAAAGCTTTCTTTGCAAAACTCATATTCCTGTCATATTTGTGTTTCCTGACATGGCCCTGATCAAAAAAGATGAGAACTGTTGAAAACATTACTTTAACACTCATTCATGTTCCTAGGATGGCTTGTGTGTCAGAATAAAGCTTTCTTTGCAAAACTCATGTTCCTGTCATATTTGTGTTTCCTGACATGGCCCTGATCAAAAAGATGAGAACTGTTGAAAACATTACTTTAACACTTATTTCATGTTCCTAGGATGGCTTGTGTGTCAGAATAAAGCTTTCTTTGCAAAACTCATGTTCCTGTCATATTGTGTTTCCTGACATGGCCCTGATCAAAAAAGATGAGAACTGTTGAAAACATTACTTTAACACTGTTTTATGTTCCTAGGATGGCTTGTGTGTCAGAATAAAGCTTTCTTTGCAAAACTCATGTTCCTGTCATATTGTGTTTCCTGACATGGCCCTGATCAAAAAAGATGAGAACTGTTGAAAACATGACTTTAACACTTGTTTTATGTTCCTAGGATGGCTTGTGTGTCAGAATAAAGCTTTCTTTGCAAAACTCATGTTCCTGTCATATTGTGTTTCCTGACATGGCCCTGATCAAAAAAGATGAGAACTGTTGAAAACATTACTTTAACACTGTTTTATGTTCCTAGGATGGCTTGTGTGTCAGAATAAAGCTTTCTTTGCAAAACTCTATTCCTGTCATATTGTGTTTCCTGACATGGCCCTGATCAAAAAAGATGAGAACTGTTGAAAACATTACTTTAACACTTTTATGTTCCTAGGATGGCTTGTGTGTCAGAATAAAGCTTTCTTTGCAAAACTCATGTTCCTGTCATATTTGTGTTTCCTGACATGGCCCTGATCAAAAAAAATGAGAACTGTTGAAAACATGACTTTAACACTTTTTTATGTTCCTAGAATGGCTTGTGTGTCAGAATAAAGCTTTCTTTGCAAAACTCATGTTCCTGTCATATTTGTGTTTCCTGACATGGCCCTGATCAAAAAAGATGAGAACTGTTGAAAACATTACTTTAACACTCATTTCATGTTCCTAGGATGGCTTTGTGTCAGAATAAAGCTTTCTTTGCAAAACTCATGTTCCTGTCAGAATTGTGTTTCCTGACATGGCCCTGATCAAAAAAGATGAGAACTGTTGAAAACATGACTTTAACACTCATTCATGGATGGCTTGTGTGTGTCAGAATAAAGCTTCTTTGCAACTCTTGAAACTCATTTTCCTTCAGATGTGTTCCTGACATGGCCCTGATCAAAAAAGATGAGAAATGTTGAAAACATTACTTTAACACTTATTTCATGTTCCTAGGATGGCTTGTGTGTCAGAATAAAGCTTTCTTTGCAAAACTCATGTTCCTGTCATATTTGTGTTTCCTGACATGGCCCTGATCAAAAAGATGAGAACTGTTGAAAACATTACTTTAACACTTGTTTCATGTTCCTAGGATGGCTTGTGTGTCAGAATAAAGCTTTCTTTGCAAAACTCATGTTCCTGTCATATTTGTGTTTCCTGACATGGCCCTGATCAAAAAAGATGAGAACTGTTGAAAACATTACTTTAACACTTTTTCATGTTCCTAGGATGGCTTGTGTGTCAGAATAAAGCTTTCTTTGCAAAACTCATGTTCCTGTCATATTTGTGTTTCCTGACATGGCCCTGATCAAAAAAGATGAGAACTGTTGAAAACATGACTTTAACACTCATTTCATGTTCCTAGGATGGCTTGTGTGTCAGAATAAAGCTTTCTTTGCAAAACTCATATTCCTGTCAATTTGTGTTTCCTGACATGGCCCTGATCAAAAAAGATGAGAACTGTTGAAAACATTACTTTAACACTTGTTTTATGTTCCTAGGATGGCTTGTGTGTCAGAATAAAGCTTTCTTTGCAAAACTCATGTTCCTGTCATATTTGTGTTTCCTGACATGGCCCTGATCAAAAAAGATGAGAACTGTTGAAAACATGACTTTAACACTTGTTTATGTTCCTAGGATGGCTTGTGTGTCAGAATAAAGCTTTCTTTGCAAAACTCATGTTCCTGTCATATTTGTGTTTCCTGACATGGCCCTGATCAAAAAAGATGAGAACTGTTGAAAACATTACTTTAACACTTGTTTTATGTTCCTAGAATGGCTTGTGTGTCAGAATAAAGCTTTCTTTGCAAAACTCATGTTCCTGTCATATTGTGTTTCCTGACATGGCCCTGATCAAAAAAGATGAGAACTGTTGAAAACATTACTTTAACACTCATTTCATGTTCCAGGATGGCTTGTGTGTCAGAATAAAGCTTTCTTTGCAAAACTCATGTTCCTGTCATAATGTGTTTCCTGACATGGCCCTGATCAAAAAGATGAGAACTGTTGAAAACATGACTTTAACACTTGTTTTATGTTCCTAGGATGGCTTTTGTGTCAGAATAAAGCTTTCTTTGCAAAACTCATGTTCCTGTCAGATTTGTGTTTCCTGACATGGCCCTGATCAAAAAAGATGAGAAATGTTGAAAACATTACTTTAACTCATTTCATGTTCCTAGAATGTGTCAGAATAAAGCTTTCTTTGCAAAACTCATGTTCCTGTCATATTTGTGTTTCCTGACATGGCCCTGATCAAAAAAGATGAGAACTGTTGAAAACATGACTTTAACACTTGTTTTATGTTCCTAGGATGGCTTGTGTGTCAGAATAAAGCTTTCTTTGCAAAACTCATGTTCCTGTCATATTGTGTTTCCTGACATGGCCCTGATCAAAAAAGATGAGAACTGTTGAAAACATTACTTTAACACTCATTTCATGTTCCTAGGATGGCTTGTGTGTCAGAATAAAGCTTTCTTTGCAAAACTCATGTTCCTGTCAGAATTGTGTTTCCTGACATGGCCCTGATCAAAAAAGATGAGAACTGTTGAAAACATTACTTTAACACTCATTTCATGTTCCAGATGGCTTGTGTGTCAGAATAAAGCTTTCTTTGCAAAACTCATATTTCCTGTCAGATTTGTGTTTCCTGACATGGCCCTGATCAAAAAAGATGAGAACTGTTGAAAACATTACTTTAACACTTATTTATGTTCCTAGGATGGCTTGTGTGTCAGAATAAAGCTTTCTTTGCAAAACTCATGTTCCTGTCATATTTGTGTTTCCTGACATGGCCCTGATCAAAAAAGATGAGAACTGTTGAAAACATTACTTTAACACTTTTTTCATGTTCCTAGGATGGCTTGTGTGTCAGAATAAAGCTTTCTTTGCAAAACTCATGTTCCTGTCATATTTGTGTTTCCTGACATGGCCCTGATCAAAAAAGATGAGAACTGTTGAAAACATGACTTTAACACTCATTTCATGTTCCTAGGATGGCTTGTGTGTGTCAGAATAAAGCTTTCTTTGCAAAACTCATATTCCTGTCAGATTTGTGTTTCCTGACATGGCCCTGATCAAAAAAGATGAGAACTGTTGAAAACATTACTTTAACACTTGTTTATGTTCCTAGGATGGCTTGTGTGTCAGAATAAAGCTTTCTTTGCAAAACTCATGTTCCTGTCATATTTGTGTTTCCTGACATGGCCCTGATCAAAAAAGATGAGAACTGTTGAAAACATGACTTTAACACTTG
Source organism: Oreonectes daqikongensis (assembly GCA_026939265.1). NCBI lineage: Eukaryota > Metazoa > Chordata > Actinopteri > Cypriniformes > Nemacheilidae > Oreonectes > Oreonectes daqikongensis. The sequence goes on from JAOTQM010000699.1 coordinate 7,841, forward strand.
TTTTATGTTCCTAGGATGGCTTTGTGTCAGAATAAAGCTTTCTTTGCAAAACTCATGTTCCTGTCATATTTGTGTTTCCTGACATGGCCCTGATCAAAAAAGATGAGAACTGTTGAAAACATTACTTTAACACTTGTTTTATGTTCCTAGGATGGCTTTGTGTGTCAGAATAAAGCTTTCTTTGCAAAACTCATGTTCCTGTCATATTTGTGTTTCCTGACATGGCCCTGATCAAAAAAGATGAGAACTGTTGAAAACATTACTTTAACACTTGTTTTATGTTCCTAGGATGGCTTGTGTGTCAGAATAAAGCTTTCTTTGCAAAACTCATGTTCCTGTCATATTTGTGTTTCCTGACATGGCCCTGATCAAAAAAGATGAGAACTGTTGAAAACATGACTTTAACACTTGTTTTATGTTCCTAGGATGGCTTGTGTGTCAGAATAAAGCTTTCTTTGCAAAACTCATGTTCCTGTCATATTTGTGTTTCCTGACATGGCCCTGATCAAAAAAGATGAGAACTGTTGAAAACATTACTTTAACACTCATTTCATGTTCCATGGATGGCTTTGTGTGTCAGAATAAAGCTTTCTTTGCAAAACTCATATTCCTGTCAGAAATGTGTTTCCTGACATGGCCCTAAACAAAAAAGATGAGAAATGTTGAAAACATTACTTTAACACTCATTTCATGTTCCTAGGATGGCTTGTGTGTCAAAATAAAGCTTTCTTTGTAAAACTCATATTCCTGTCATATTTGTGTTTCCTGACATGGCCCTGATCAAAAAAGATGAGAACTGTTTAAAACATGACTTTAACACTTGTTTTATGTTCCTAGAATGGCTTGTGTGTCAGAATAATGCTTTCTTTGCAAAACTCATATTCCTGTCATATTTGTGTTTCCTGACATGGCCCTGATCAAAAATGATGAGAATTGTTGAAAAACTTTACTTTAACACTTATTTCATGTTCCTAGCATGGCTTGTGTGTCAGAATAAAGCTTTCTTTGCAATACTCTTGTTCCTGTCATATTTGTGTTTCCTGACATGGCCCTGATCAAAAAAGATGAGAACTGTTGAAAACTTTACTTTAACACTTGTTTTATGTTCCCAGAATGGCTTGTGTGTCAGAATAAAGCTTTCTTTGCAAAACTCTTGTTCCTGTCATATTTGTGTTTCCTGACATGGCCCTGATCAAAAAAATGAGAACTGTTGAAAACATGACTTTAACACTTGTTTTATGTTCCTAGATGGCTTGTGTGTCAGAATAAAGCTTTCTTTGCAAAACTCATGTTCCTGTCATATTTGTGTTTCCTGACATGGCCCTGATCAAAAAAGATGAGAACTGTTGAAAACATTACTTTAACACTCATTTCATGTTCCTAGGATGGCTTGTGTGTCAGATTAAAGCTTTCTTTGTAAAACTCATATTCCTGTCATATTTGTGTTTCCTGACATGGCCCTGATCAAAAAAGATGAGAACTGTTGAAAACTTTACTTTAACACTTATTTCATGTTCCCAGCATGGCTTGTGTGTCAGAATGAAGCTTTCTTTGCAAAACTCATGTTCCTGTCATATGTGTGTTTCCTGACATGGCCCTGATCAAAAAAGATGAAAACTGTTGAAAACATTACTTTAACACTTGTTTTATGTTCCTAGAATGGCTTTTGTGTCAGAATAAAGCTTTCTTTGCAAAACTCATGTTCCTGTCATATTTGTGTTTCCTGACATTCCTGATCAAAAAAGATGAGAACTGTTGAAAACATGATTTTAACACTTGTTTTATGTTCCTAGGATTGCTTGTGTGTCAGAATAATGCTTTCTTTGCAAAACTCATATTCCTGTCAAATTTGTGTTTCCTGACATGGCCCTAATCAAAAAAGATGAGAACTGTTGAAAACATGACTTTAACACTCATTTATGTTCCTAGGATGGCTTGTGTGTCAGAATAAAGCTTTCTTTGCAAAACTCATGTTCCTGTCATATTTGTGTTTCCTGACATGGCCCTGATCAAAAAAGATGAGAACTGTTGAAAACATGACTTTAACACTTGTTTATGTTCCTAGGATGGCTTGTGTGTCAGAATAAAGCTTTCTTTGCAAAACTCATGTTCCTGTCATATTTGTGTTTCCTGACATGGCCCTGATCAAAAAAATGAGAACTGTTGAAAACATTACTTTAACACTCATTTCATGTTCCTAGGATGGCTTTTGTGTCAGAATAAAGCTTTCTTTGCAAAACTCATGTTCCTGTCAGATTTGTGTTTCCTGACATGGCCCTGATCAAAAAGATGAGAACTGTTGAAAACATTACTTTAACACTCATTTCATGTTCCAGGATGGCTTGTGTGTCAGAATAAAGCTTTCTTTGCAAAACTCATATTCCTGTCAGATTGTGTTTCCTGACATGGCCCTGATCAAAAAAGATGAGAACTGTTGAAAACATGACTTTAACACTTGTTTTATGTTCCTAGGATGGCTTGTGTGTCAGAATAAAGCTTTCTTTGCAAAACTCATGTTCCTGTCATATTTGTGTTTCCTGACATGGCCCTGATCAAAAAAGATGAGAACTGTTGAAAACATTACTTTAACACTCATTTATGTTCCTAGGATGGCTTGTGTGTCAGAATAAAGCTTTCTTTGCAAAACTCATGTTCCTGTCATATTTGTGTTTCCTGAAATGGCCCTGATCAAAAAAGATGAGAACTGTTGAAAACATGACTTTAACACTTGTTTTATGTTCCTAGAATGGCTTGTGTGTCAGAATAAAGCTTTCTTTGCAAAACTCTTGTTTCTGTCATATTTGTGTTTCCTGACATGGCCCTGATCAAAAAAGATGAGAACTGTTGAAAACATTACTTTAACACTCATTTCATGTTCCTAGGATGGCTTGTGTGTCAGAATAAAGCTTTCTTTGCAAAACTCATATTCCTGTCAGATTTGTGTTTCCTGACATGGCCCTGATCAAAAAAGATGAGAACTGTTGAAAACATTACTTTAACACTTGTTTTATGTTCCTAGGATGGCTTGTGTGTCAGAATAAAGCTTTCTTTGCAAAACTCATGTTCCTGTCATATTTGTGTTTCCTGACATGGCCCTGATCAAAAAGATGAGAACTGTTGAAAACATTACTTTAACACTCATTTCATGTTCCTAGGATGGCTTGTGTGTCAGAATAAAGCTTTCTTTGCAAAACTCATGTTCCTGTCATATTTGTGTTTCCTGACATGGCCCTGATCAAAAAAGATGAGAACTGTTGAAAACATGACTTTAACACTTGTTTTATGTTCCTAGGATGGCTTGTGTGTCAGAATAAAGCTTTCTTTGCAAAACTCATGTTCCTGTCATATTTGTGTTTCCTGACATGGCCCTGATCAAAAAAGATGAGAACTGTTGAAAACATTACTTTAACACTCATTTATGTTCCTAGGATGGCTTGTGTGTCAGAATAAAGCTTTCTTTGCAAAACTCATGTTCCTGTCATATTTGTGTTTCCTGACATGGCCCTGATCAAAAAAGATGAGAACTGTTGAAAACATTACTTTAACACTTATTTCATGTTCCTAGGATGGCTTGTGTGTCAGAATAAAGCTTTCTTTGCAAAACTCATGTTCCTGTCATATTTGTGTTTCCTGACATGGCCCTGATCAAAAAAGATGAGAACTGTTGAAAACATTACTTTAACACTTGTTTATGTTCCTAGGATGGCTTGTGTGTCAGAATAAAGCTTTCTTTGCAAAACTCATGTTCCTGTCATATTTGTGTTTCCTGACATGGCCCTGATCAAAAAAGATGAGAACTGTTGAAAACATGACTTTAACACTTGTTTTATGTTCCTAGATGGCTTGTGTGTCAGAATAAAGCTTTCTTTGCAAAACTCATATTCCTGTCATATTTGTGTTTCCTGACATGGCCCTGATCAAAAAAGATGAGAACTGTTGAAAACATTACTTTAACACTATTTCATGTTCCTAGGATGGCTTGTGTGTCAGAATAAAGCTTTCTTTGCAAAACTCATGTTCCTGTCATATTGTGTTTCCTGACATGGCCCTGATCAAAAAGATGAGAACTGTTGAAAACATACTTTAACACTCATTTCATGTTCCTAGGATGGCTTGTGTGTCAGAATAAAGCTTTCTTTGCAAAACTCATGTTCCTGTCATATTTGTGTTTCCTGACATGGCCCTGATCAAAAAAGATGAGAACTGTTGAAAACATTACTTTAACACTCATTTCATGTTCCTAGGATGGCTTGTGTGTCAGAATAAAGCTTTCTTTGCAAAACTCATGTTCCTGTCATATTTGTGTTTCCTGACATGGCCCTGATCAAAAAAGATGAGAACTGTTGAAAACATTACTTTAACACTTATTTCATGTTCCTAGGATGGCTTGTGTGTCAGAATAAAGCTTTCTTTGCAAAACTCATGTTCCTGTCATATTTGTGTTTCCTGACATGGCCCTGATCAAAAAAGATGAGAACTGTTGAAAACATTACTTTAACACTTGTTTTATGTTCCTAGATGGCTTGTGTGTCAGAATAAAGCTTTCTTTGCAAAACTCATATTCCTGTCATATTTGTGTTTCCTGACATGGCCCTGATCAAAAAAGATGAGAACTGTTGAAAACATTACTTTAACACTTGTTTTATGTTCCTAGGATGGCTTGTGTGTCAGAATAAAGCTTTCTTTGCAAAACTCATGTTCCTGTCATATTGTGTTTCCTGACATGGCCCTGATCAAAAAAGATGAGAACTGTTGAAAACATTACTTTAACACTTGTTTATGTTCCTAGGATGGCTTTGTGTCAGAATAAAGCTTTCTTTGCAAAACTCATGTTCCTGTCATATTTGTGTTTCCTGACATGGCCCTGATCAAAAAAGATGAGAACTGTTGAAAACATTACTTTAACACTCATTTCATGTTCCAGGATGGCTTTGTGTGTCAGAATAAAGCTTTCTTTGCAAAACTCATGTTCCTGTCAGAATTGTGTTTCCTGACATGGCCCTGATCAAAAAAGATGAGAACTGTTGAAAACATTACTTTAACACTCATTTCATGTTCCTAGGATGGCTTTGTGTGTCAGAATAAAGCTTTCTTTGCAAAACTCATTTCCTGTCAGATTTGTGTTTCCTGACATGGCCCTGATCAAAAAAGATGAGAACTGTTGAAAACATTACTTTAACACTCATTTCATGTTCCTAGAATGGCTTGTGTGTCAGAATAAAGCTTTTTTTGCAAAACTCATATTCCTGTCATATTTGTGTTTCCTGACATGGCCCTGATCAAAAAAGATGAGAACTGTTGAAAACATGACTTTAACACTTGTTTTATGTTCCTAGAATGGCTTGTGTGTCAGAATAATGCTTTCTTTGCAAAACTCATATTCCTGTCATATTTGTGTTTCCTGACATGGCCCTGATCAAAAATGATGAGAATTGTTGAAAAACTTTACTTTAACACTTGTTTTATGTTCCTAGGATTGCATTTGTGTCAGAATAAAGCTTTCTTTGCAAAACTCATGTTCCTGTCATATTTGTGTTTCCTGACATGTCCCTGATAAAAAAAAATGAGAACTGTTGAAAACATTACTTTAACACTCATTTCATGTTCCATGGATGGCTTTGTGTGTCAGAATAAAGCTTTCTTTGCACAACTCATGTTCATGTCAGAATTGTGTTTCCTGAGATGGCCCTGATCAAAAAAGATGAGAAACTGTTGAAAACATTACTTTAACACTCATTTCATGTTCCAGGATGGCTTGTGTGTCAGAATAAAGCTTTCTTTGCAAAACTCATATTCCTGTCATATTGTGTTTCCTGACATGGCCCTGATCAAAAAAGATGAGAACTGTTGAAAACATTACTTTAACACTCATTTCATGTTCCTAGGATGGCTTGTGTGTCAGAATAAAGCTTTCTTTGCAAAACTCATGTTCCTGTCATATTTGTGTTTCCTGACATGGCCCTGATCAAAAAAGATGAGAACTGTTGAAAACATTACTTTAACACTTATTTCATGTTCCTAGGATGGCTTGTGTGTCAGAATAAAGCTTTCTTTGCAAAACTCATGTTCCTGTCATATTTGTGTTTCCTGACATGGCCCTGATCAAAAAAGATGAGAACTGTTGAAAACATTACTTTAACACTCATTTATGTTCCTAGGATGGCTTGTGTGTCAGAATAAAGCTTTCTTTGCAAAACTCATGTTCCTGTCATATTTGTGTTTCCTGACATGGCCCTGATCAAAAAGATGAGAACTGTTGAAAACATGACTTTAACACTTGTTTATGTTCCTAGGATGGCTTGTGTGTCAGAATAAAGCTTTCTTTGCAAAACTCATGTTCCTGTCATATTTGTGTTTCCTGACATGGCCCTGATCAAAAAAGATGAGAACTGTTGAAAACATTACTTTAACACTTGTTTTATGTTCCTAGGATGGCTTGTGTGTCAGAATAAAGCTTTCTTTGCAAAACTCATGTTCCTGTCATATTTGTGTTTCCTGACATGGCCCTGATCAAAAAAGATGAGAACTGTTGAAAACATTACTTTAACACTCATTTCATGTTCCTAGGATGGCTTGTGTGTCAGAATAAAGCTTTCTTTGCAAAACTCATGTTCCTGTCATATTGTGTTTCCTGACATGGCCCTGATCAAAAAAGATGAGAACTGTTGAAAACATTACTTTAACACTTGTTTTATGTTCCTAGATGGCTTGTGTGTCAGAATAAAGCTTTCTTTGCAAAACTCATGTTCCTGTCATATTTGTGTTTCCTGACATGGCCCTGATCAAAAAGATGAGAACTGTTGAAAACATTACTTTAACACTTATTTCATGTTCCTAGGATGGCTTGTGTGTCAGAATAAAGCTTTCTTTGCAAAACTCATGTTCCTGTCATATTTGTGTTTCCTGACATGGCCCTGATCAAAAAAGATGAGAACTGTTGAAAACATTACTTTAACACTCATTTATGTTCCTAGGATGGCTTGTGTGTCAGAATAAAGCTTTCTTTGCAAAACTCATGTTCCTGTCATATTTGTGTTTCCTGACATGGCCCTGATCAAAAAAGATGAGAACTGTTGAAAACATTACTTTAACACATGTTTTATGTTCCTAGGATTGCTTTTGTTTAAGAATAATGCTTTCGTTGCAAAACTCATATTCCTGTCATATTTGTGTTTCCTGACATGGCCCTGATCAAAAAAGATGAAAACTGTTGAAAACATTACTTTAACACTTGTTTAATGTTCCTAGGATGGCTTGTGTGTCAGAATAAAGCTTTCTTTGCAAAACTCATGTTCCTGTCATATTTGTGTTTCCTGACATGGCCCTGATCAAAAAAGATGAGAACTGTTGAAAACATGACTTTAACACTTGTTTTATGTTCCTAGGATGGCTTGTGTGTCAGAATAAAGCTTTCTTTGCAAAACTCATATTCCTGTCATATTTGTGTTTCCTGACATGGCCCTGATCAAAAAAGATGAGAACTGTTGAAAACATTACTTTAACACTTATTTCATGTTCCTAGGATGGCTTGTGTGTCAGAATAAAGCTTTCTTTGCAAAACTCATGTTCCTGTCATATTTGTGTTTCCTGACATGGCCCTGATCAAAAAGATGAGAACTGTTGAAAACATTACTTTAACACTCATTTCATGTTCCTAGGATGGCTTGTGTGTCAGAATAAAGCTTTCTTTGCAAAACTCATGTTCCTGTCATATTTGTGTTTCCTGACATGGCCCTGATCAAAAAAGATGAGAACTGTTGAAAACATTACTTTAACACTTGTTTTATGTTCCTAGGATGGCTTGTGTGTCAGAATAAAGCTTTCTTTGCAAAACTCATGTTCCTGTCATATTTGTGTTTCCTGACATGGCCCTGATCAAAAAAGATGAGAACTGTTGAAAACATTACTTTAACACTCATTTATGTTCCTAGGATGGCTTGTGTGTCAGAATAAAGCTTTCTTTGCAAAACTCATGTTCCTGTCATATTTGTGTTTCCTGACATGGCCCTGATCAAAAAAGATGAGAACTGTTGAAAACATTACTTTAACACTTGTTTATGTTCCTAGAATGGCTTGTGTGTCAGAATAAAGCTTTCTTTGCAAAACTCATATTCCTGTCATATTTGTGTTTCCTGAGATGGCCCTGATCATATTGGATGAGAACTGTTGAAAACATTACTTTAACACTCATTTCATGTTCCTAGGATGGCTTGTGTGTAAGATTAAAGCTTTCTTTGTAAAACTCATATTCCTGTCATATTTGTGTTTCCTGACATGGCCCCGAAAAAAAAAAAGGAGAACTGTTAAAAACATGACTTTAACACTTGTTTTATGTTCCTAGGATGGCTTTTGTGTCAGAATAAAGCTTTCTTTGCAAAACTCATGTTCCTGTCATATTAGTGTTTCCTGAGATGGCCCTGATCATAAAAGATGAGAACTGTTGAAAACATACTTTAACACTTGTTTTATGTTCCTAGGATGGCTTGTGTCAGAATAAAGCTTTCTTTGCAAAACTCATGTTCCTGTCATATTAGTGTTTCCTGACATGGCCCTGATCAGAAAAGATGAGAAATGTTGAAAACATTACTTTAACACTCATTTCATGTTCCATGGATGGCTTTGTGTGTCAGAATAAAGCTTTTTTGCAAAACTCATATTCCTGTCAGAAATGTGTTTCCTGAAATGGCCCTGATCAAAAAAAGATGAGAACTGTTTAAAACATGACTTTAACACTTGTTTTATGTTCCTAGAATGGCTTGTGTGTCAGAATAAAGCTTTCTTTGTAAAACTCATATTCCTGTTATATTTGTGTTTCCTGACATGGCCCTGATCAAAAAAGATGAGAACTGTTGAAAACTTTACTTTAACACTTATTTCATGTTCCCAGCATGGATTGTGTGTCAGAATAAAGCTTTCTTTGCAAAACTCATGTTCCTGTCATATTTGTGTTTCCTGATATGGCCCTGATCAAAAAAAGATGAGAACTGTTTAAAACATTACTTTGACACTCGTTTAACGTTCCTAGGATGGCTTGTGTGTCAGAATAAAGCTTTCTTTGCAAAACTCTTGTTCCTGTCATATTTGTGTTTCCTGACATGGCCCTGATCAAAAAAATGAGAACTGTTGAAAACATGACTTTAACACTTGTTTTATGTTCCTAGAATGGCTTGTGTGTCAGAATAAAGCTTTCTTTGCAAAACTCATATTCCTGTCATATTTGTGTTTCCTGAGATGGCCCTGATCAAATAAGATGAGAACTGTTGAAAACATTACTTTAACACTCATTTCATGTTCCTAGGATGGCTTGTGTGTCAGATTAAAGCTTTCTTTGTAAAACTCATATTCCTGTCATATTTGTGTTTCCTGACATGGCCCTGATCAAAAAAGATGAGAACTGTTGAAAACTTTACTTTAACACTTATTTCATGTTCCCAGCATGGCTTGTGTGTCAGAATAAAGCTTTCTTTGCAAAACTCTGTTCCTGTCATATTGTGTTTCCTGACATGGCCCTGATCAAAAAAGATGAGAACTGTTGAAAACATTACTTTAACACTCGTTTTATGTTCCTAGGATGGCTTTTGTGTCAGAATAAAGCTTTCTTTGCAAAACTCATATTCCTGTCATATTTGTGTTTCCTGACATGGCCCTGATCAAAAAAGATGAGAACTGTTGAAAACATTACTTTAACACTTATTTCATGTTCCAGATGGCTTGTGTGTCAGAATAAAGCTTTCTTTGCAAAACTCATGTTCCTGTCATATTTGTGTTTCCTGACATGGCCCTGATCAAAAAAAGATGAGAACTGTTTAAAACATTACTTTAACACTTGTTTTATGTTCCTAGAATGGCTTGTGTGTAAGAATAAAGCTTTCTTTGCAAAACTCTTGTTCCTGTCATATTTGTGTTTCCTGACATGGCCCTGATCAAAAAAAATGAGAACTGTTAAAACCATGACTTAAACACTTGTTTTATGTTCCTAGAATGGCTTGTGTGTCAGAATAAAGCTTTCTTTGCAAAACTCATATTCCTGTCATATTTGTGTTTCCTGAGATGGCCCTGATCATATTGGATGAGAACTGTTGAAAATTTTACTTTAACACTTATTTCATGTTCCCAGCATGGCTTGTGTGTCAGAATGAAGCTTTCTTTGCAAAACTCATGTTCCTGTCATATTAGTGTTTCCTGAGATGGCCCTGATCATAAAAGATGAGAACTGTTGAAAACATTACTTTGACACTCGTTTAACGTTCCTAGGATGGCTTGTGTGTCAGAATAAAGCTTTCTTTGCAAAACTCTTGTTCCTGTCATATGTGTGTTTCCTGACATGGCCCTGATAAAAAAAAATGAGAACTGTTAAAAATATGACTTTAACACTTGTTTTATGTTCCTAGGATGGCTTTTGTGTCAGAAAAAAGCTTTATTTGCAAAATTCATGTTCCTGTCAGAATTGTGTTTCCTGACATGGCCCTGATCAAAAAAGATGAAAACTGTTGAAAACATTACTTTAACACTTGTTTTATGTTCCTAGAATGGCTTTTGTGTCAGAATAAAGCTTTCTTTGCAAAACTCATGTTCCTGTCATATTTGTGTTTCCTGACATGCCCTGATCAAAAAGATGAGAACTGTTGAAAACATGACTTTAACACTTGTTTTATGTTCCTAGGATTGCTTTTGTGTCAGAATAAAGCTTTCTTTGCAAAACTCATGTTCCTGTCAGATTTGTGTTTCCTGATATGGCCCTGATCAGAAAAGATGAGAACTGTTGAAAACATGACTTTAACACTTGTTTTATGTTCCTAGAATGGCTTGTGTGTCAGAATAAAGCTTTCTTTGCAAAACTCATATTCCTGTCATATTTGTGTTTCCTGACATGGCCCTGATCAAAAAAGATGAGAACTGTTGAAAACATGACTTTAACACTTGTTTTATGTTCCTAGAATGGCTTGTGTGTCAGAATAATGCTTTCTTTGCAAAACTCATATTCCTGTCATATTTGTGTTTCCTGACATGGCCCTGATCAAAAAAGATGAGAACTGTTGAAAAACTTTACTTTAACACTTATTTCATGTTCCTAGCATGGCTTGTTTGTCAGAATAAAGCTTTCTTTGCAAAACTCATATTCCTGTCATATTTGTGTTTCCTGACATGGCCCTGATCAAAAAAGATGAGAACTGTTGAAAACATTATTTTAACACTCATTTCATGTTCCGAGGATGGCTTGTGTGTCAGAATAAAGCTTTCTTTGCAAAACTCATGTTCCTGTCATATTTGTGTTTCCTGAAATGGCCCTGATCAAAAAAGATGAGAACTGTTGAAAACATTACTTTGACACTCATTTAATGTTCCTAGGATGGCTTGTGTGTCAGAATAAAGCTTTCTTTGCAAAACTCTTGTTCCTGTCATATTTGTGTTTCCTGACATGGCCCTGATCAAAAAAGATGAGAAATGTTGAAAACATGACTTTAACACTTGTTTTATGTTCCTAGAATGGCTTGTGTGTCAGAATAATGCTTTCTTTGCAAAACTCATATTCCTGTCATATTTGTGTTTCCTGACATGTCCCTGATAAAAAAAAATGAGAACTGTTGAAAACATTACTTTAACACTCATTTCATGTTCCATGGATGGCTTTGTGTGTCAGAATGAAGCTTTCTTTGCAAAACTCATATTCCTGTCAGAAATGTGTTTCCTGACATGGCCCTGATCAAAAAAGATGAGAAATGTTGAAAACATTATTTTAACACTCATTTCATGCTCCGAGGATGGCTTGTGTGTCAGAATAAAGCTTTCTTTGCAAAGCTCTTGTTCCTCTCATATTTGTGTTTCCTGACATGGCCCTGAAAAAAAAAAGGAGAACTGTTAAAAACATGACTTTAACACTTGTTTTATGTTCCTAGGATGGCTTTTGTGTCAGAAAAAAGCTTTCTTTGCAAAATTCATGTTCCTGTCAGAATTGTGTTTCCTGACATGGCCCTGATCAAAAAAGATGAGAACTGTTGAAAACATGATTTTAACACTTGTTTTATGTTCCTAGGATTGCTTTTGTGTCAGAATAAAGCTTTCTTTGCACAACTCATGTTCCTGTCAGAATTGTGTTTCCTGAGATTGCCCTGATCAGAAAAGATGAGAAATGTTGAAAACATTACTTTAACACTCATTTCATGTTCCATGGATGGCTTTGTGTGTCAGAATAAAGCTTTTTTTGCAAAACTCATATTCCTGTCAGAAATGTGTTTCCTGAAATGGCCCTGATCAAAAAAAGATGAGAACTGTTTAAAACATGACTTTAACACTTGTTTTATGTTCCTAGAATGTCTTGTGTGTCGGAATAAAGCTTTCTTTGTAAAACTCATATTCCTGTTATATTTGTGTTTCCTGACATGGCCCTGATCAAAAAAGATGAGAACTGTTGAAAACTTTACTTTAACACTTATTTCATGTTCCCAGCATGGATTGTGTGTCAGAATAAAGCTTTCTTTGCAAAACTCATGTTCCTGTCATATTTGTGTTTCCTGATATGGCCCTGATCAAAAAAAGATGAGAACTGTTTAAAACATTACTTTAACACTTGTTTTATGTTCCTAGAATGGCTTGTGTGTAAGAATAAAGCTTTCTTTGCAAAACTCTTGTTCCTGTCATATTTGTGTTTCCTGACATGGCCCTGATCAAAAAAAATGAGAACTGTTAAAACCATGACTTAAACACTTGTTTTATGTTCCTAGAATGGCTTGTGTGTCAGAATAAAGCTTTCTTTGCAAAACTCATATTCCTGTCATATTTGTGTTTCCTGACATGGCCCTGATCAAAAAAGATGAGAACTGTTGAAAACATGACTTTAACACTCATTTCATGTTCCTAGGATGGCTTTTGTGTCAGAAAAAAGCTTTCTTTGCAAAATTCATGTTCCTGTCAGAATTGTGTTTCCTGACATGGCCCTGATCAAAAAAGATGAGAACTGTTGAAAATTTTACTTTAACACTTATTTCATGTTCCCAGCATGGCTTGTGTGTCAGAATGAAGCTTTCTTTGCAAAACTCTTGTTCCTGTCATATTTGTGTTTCCTGAGATGGCCCTGATCATAAAAGATGAGAACTGTTGAAAACATTACTTTGACACTCGTTTAACGTTCCTAGGATGGCTTTTGTGTCAGAAAAAAGCTTTATTTGCAAAACTCATATTCCTGTTATATTTGTGTTTCCTGACATGGCCCTGATCAAAAAAGATGAGAACTGTTGAAAACTTTACTTTAACACTTATTTCATGTTCCCAGCATGGATTGTGTGTCAGAATAAAGCTTTCTTTGCAAAACTCATGTTCCTGTCATATTTGTGTTTCCTGATATGGCCCTGATCAAAAAAAGATGAGAACTGTTAAAACATTACTTTAACACTTGTTTTATGTTCCTAGAATGGCTTGTGTGTAAGAATAAAGCTTTCTTTGCAAAACTCTTGTTCCTGTCATATTTGTGTTTCCTGACATGGCCCTGATCAAAAAAAATGAGAACTGTTAAAACCATGACTTAAACACTTGTTTATGTTCCTAGAATGGCTTGTGTGTCAGAATAAAGCTTTCTTTGCAAAACTCATATTCCTGTCATATTTGTGTTTCCTGACATGGCCCTGATCAAAAAAGATGAGAACTGTTGAAAACATTACTTTAACACTTATTTCATGTTCCAGGATGGCTTGTGTGTCAGAATAAAGCTTTCTTTGCAAAACTCATGTTCCTGTCATATTGTGTTTCCTGACATGGCCCTGATCAAAAAAGATGAGAACTGTTGAAAACATTACTTTAACACTCGTTTATGTTCCTAGGATGGCTTGTGTGTCAGAATAAAGCTTTCTTTGCAAAACTCTTGTTCCTGTCATATTGTGTTTCCTGACATGGCCCTGATCAAAAAAGATGAGAACTGTTAAAAACATGACTTTAACACTTGTTTTATGTTCCTAGGATGGCTTGTGTGTCAGAATAAAGCTTTCTTTGCAAAACTCATGTTCCTGTCAGAATTGTGTTTCCTGACATGGCCCTGATCAAAAAAGATGAGAACTGTTGAAAACATTACTTTAACACTTGTTTATGTTCCTAGAATGGCTTTGTGTCAGAATAAAGCTTTCTTTGCAAAACTCATGTTCCTGTCATATTTGTGTTTCCTGACATCCTGATCAAAAAGATGAGAACTGTTGAAAACATTACTTTAACACTTGTTTTATGTTCCTAGGATGGCTTTGTGTCAGAATAAAGCTTTCTTTGCAAAACTCATGTTCCTGTCATATTTGTGTTCCTGACATGGCCCTGATCAAAAAAGATGAGAACTGTTGAAAACATGACTTTAACACTTGTTTATGTTCCTAGAATGGCTTGTGTGTCAGAATAAAGCTTTCTTTGCAAAACTCATATTCCTGTCATATTTGTGTTTCCTGACATGGCCCTGATCAAAAAAGATGAGAACTGTTGAAAACATGACTTTAACACTTGTTTTATGTTCTAGAATGGCTTGTGTGTCAGAATAAAGCTTTCTTTGCAAAACTCATATTCCTGTCATTTGTGTTTCCTGACATGGCCCTGATCAAAAAGATGAGAACTGTTGAAAACATTACTTTAACACTTATTTCATGTTCCTAGCATGGCTTGTTTGTCAGAATAAAGCTTTCTTTGCAAAACTCATATTCCTGTCATATTTGTGTTTCCTGACATGGCCCTGATCAAAAAAGATGAGAACTGTTGAAAACATTATTTTAACACTCATTTCATGTTCCGAGGATGGCTTGTGTGTCAGAATAAAGCTTTCTTTGCAAAACTCATGTTCCTGTCATATTTGTGTTTCCTGAAATGGCCCTGATCAAAAAAGATGAGAACTGTTGAAAACATTACTTTGACACTCATTTAATGTTCCTAGGATGGCTTGTGTGTCAGAATAAAGCTTTCTTTGCAAAACTCTTGTTCCTGTCATATTTGTGTTTCCTGACATGGCCCTGATCAAAAAAGATGAGAAATGTTGAAAACATGACTTTAACACTGTTTATGTTCCTAGAATGGCTTGTGTGTCAGAATAAAGCTTTCTTTGCAAAACTCATATTCCTGTCATATTTGTGTTTCCTGACATGCCCTGATCAAAAAAGATGAGAACTGTTGAAAACATTACTTTAACACTCATTTCATGTTCCAGGATGGCTTTGTGTGTCAGAATAAAGCTTTCTTTGCAAAACTCATATTCCTGTCAGATTTGTGTTTCCTGACATGGCCCTGATCAAAAAAGATGAGAAATGTTGAAAACATTATTTAACACTCATTTCATGTCCGAGGATGGCTTGTGTGTCAGAATAAAGCTTTCTTTGCAAAACTCTTGTTCCTGTCATATTGTGTTTCCTGACATGGCCCTGAAAAAAAAATGAGAACTGTTAAAAACATGACTTTAACACTTGTTTATGTTCCTAGGATGGCTTTGTGTCAGAATAAAGCTTTCTTTGCAAAACTCATGTTCCTGTCAGATTGTGTTTCCTGACATGGCCCTGATCAAAAAAGATGAGAACTGTTGAAAACATGACTTTAACACTGTTTTATGTTCCTAGGATGGCTTTTGTGTCAGAATAAAGCTTTCTTTGCAAAACTCATGTTCCTGTCAGATTTGTGTTTCCTGACATGGCCCTGATCAAAAAGATGAGAAATGTTGAAAACATACTTTAACACTCATTTCATGTTCCAGGATGGCTTTGTGTGTCAGAATAAAGCTTTCTTTGCAAAACTCATATTCCTGTCAGATTTGTGTTTCCTGACATGGCCCTGATCAAAAAAGATGAGAACTGTTGAAAACATGACTTTAACACTTGTTTTATGTTCCTAGAATGGCTTGTGTGTCAGAATAAAGCTTTCTTTGTAAAACTCATATTCCTGTTATATTTGTGTTTCCTGACATGGCCCTGATCAAAAAAGATGAGAACTGTTGAAAACTTTACTTTAACACTTATTTCATGTTCCCAGCATGGATTGTGTGTCAGAATAAAGCTTTCTTTGCAAAACTCATGTTCCTGTCATATTTGTGTTTCCTGATATGGCCCTGATCAAAAAAAGATGAGAACTGTTTAAAACATTACTTTAACACTTGTTTTATGTTCCTAGAATGGCTTGTGTGTAAGAATAAAGCTTTCTTTGCAAAACTCTTGTTCCTGTCATATTTGTGTTTCCTGACATGGCCCTGATCAAAAAAATGAGAACTGTTAAAACATGACTTTAACACTTGTTTATGTTCCTAGGATGGCTTGTGTGTCAGAATAAAGCTTTCTTTGCAAAACTCATTTCCTGTCATATTGTGTTTCCTGACATGGCCCTGATCAAAAAAGATGAGAACTGTTGAAAACATTACTTTAACACTCATTTCATGTTCCTAGGATGGCTTGTGTGTCAGAATAAAGCTTTCTTTGCAAAACTCATATTCCTGTCATATTTGTGTTTCCTGACATGGCCCTGATCAAAAAAGATGAGAACTGTTGAAAACATTACTTTAACACTCATTTCATGTTCCCAGATGGCTTGTGTGTCAGAATAAAGCTTTCTTTGCAAAACTCATGTTCCTGTCATATTAGTGTTTCCTGACATGGCCCTGATCAAAAAAGATGAGAACTGTTGAAAACATTACTTTAACACTCGTTTCATGTTCCTAGGATGGCTTTTGTGTCAGAATAAAGCTTTCTTTGCAAAACTCATTTCCTGTCATATTTGTGTTTCCTGACATGGCCCTGATCAAAAAGATGAGAACTGTTGAAAACATTACTTTAACACTTATTTATGTTCCAGGATGGCTTGTGTGTCAGAATAAAGCTTTCTTTGCAAAACTCATGTTCCTGTCATATTTGTGTTTCCTGACATGGCCCTGATCAAAAAAGATGAGAACTGTTAAAACATTACTTTAACACTTGTTTTATGTTCCTAGAATGGCTTGTGTGTCAGAATAAAGCTTTCTTTGCAAAACTCTTGTTCCTGTCATATTTGTGTTTCCTGACATGGCCCTGATCAAAAAAGATGAGAACTGTTGAAAACATGACTTTAACACTTGTTTTATGTTCCTAGAATGGCTTGTGTGTCAGAATAAAGCTTTCTTTGCAAAACTCATATTCCTGTCATATTTGTGTTTCCTGACATGGCCCTGATCAAAAGATGAGAACTGTTGAAAACATTTTAACACTATTTCATGTTCCCAGGATGGCTTGTGTGTCAGAATAAAGCTTTCTTTGCAAAACTCATGTTCCTGTCATATTTGTGTTTCCTGACATGGCCCTGATCAAAAAAGATGAGAACTGTTGAAAACATTACTTTGACACTCGTTAATGTTCCTAGGATGGCTTGTGTGTCAGAATAAAGCTTTCTTTGCAAAACTCTGTTCCTGTCATATTTGTGTTTCCTGACATGGCCCTGATCAAAAAAAGAGAAACTGTTAAAAATATGACTTTAACACTTGTTTTATGTTCCTAGGATGGCTTTTGTGTCAGAAAAAAGCTTTATTTGCAAAATTCATGTTCCTGTCAGAATTGTGTTTCCTGACATGGCACTGATCAAAAAAGATGAAAACTGTTGAAAACATTACTTTAACACTTGTGTTATGTTCCTAGAATGGCTTTTGTGTCAGAATAAAGCTTTCTTTGCAAAACTCATGTTCTTGTCATATTTGTGTTTCCTGACATGGCCCTGATCAAAAAAGATGAGAACTGTTGAAAACATTACTTTAACACTTGTTTTATGTTCCTAGGATGGCTTGTGTGTCAGAATAAAGCTTTCTTTGCAAAACTCATGTTCCTGTCATATTGTGTTTCCTGACATGGCCCTGATCAAAAAAGATGAGAACTGTTGAAAAACATGACTTTAACACTTGTTTTATGTTCCTAGGATGGCTTGTGTGTCAGAATAAAGCTTTCTTTGCAAAACTCATGTTCCTGTCATATTTGTGTTTCCTGACATGGCCCTGATCAAAAAGATGAGAACTGTTGAAAACATGACTTTAACACTTGTTTTATGTTCCTAGAATGGCTTGTGTGTCAGAATAAAGCTTTCTTTGCAAAACTCATATTCCTGTCATATTTGTGTTTCCTGACATGGCCCTGATCAAAAAGATGAGAACTGTTGAAAACATTACTTTAACACTTATTTCATGTTCCTAGGATGGCTTGTGTGTCAGAATAAAGCTTTCTTTGCAAAACTCATATTCCTGTCATATTTGTGTTTCCTGACATGGCCCTGATCAAAAAAGATGAGAACTGTTGAAAACATTACTTTAACACTCATTTCATGTTCCTAGGATGGCTTGTGTGTCAGAATAAAGCTTTCTTTGCAAAACTCATGTTCCTGTCATATTTGTGTTTCCTGACATGGCCCTGATCAAAAAGATGAGAACTGTTGAAAACATACTTTAACACTCATTTAATGTTCCTAGATGGCTTGTGTGTCAGAATAAAGCTTTCTTTGCAAAACTCATGTTCCTGTCATATTTGTGTTTCCTGACATGGCCCTGATCAAAAAAGATGAGAAATGTTGAAAACATGACTTTAACACTTGTTTTATGTTCCTAGAATGGCTTGTGTGTCAGAATAAAGCTTTCTTTGCAAAACTCATGTTCCTGTCATATTTGTGTTTCCTGACATGGCCCTGATCAAAAAAGATGAGAACTGTTGAAAACATACTTTAACACTCATTCATGTTCCAGGATGGCTTTGTGTGTCAGAATAAAGCTTTCTTTGCAAAACTCATATTCCTGTCATATTTGTGTTTCCTGAGATGGCCCTGATCATATTGGATGAGAACTGTTGAAAACATTATTTTAACACTCATTTCATGCTCCGAGGATGGCTTGTGTGTCAGAATAAAGCTTTCTTTGCAAAGCTCTTGTTCCTCTCATATTTGTGTTTCCTGACATGGCCCTGAAAAAAAAAAGGAGAACTGTTAAAAACATGACTTTAACACTTGTTTTATGTTCCTAGGATGGCTTTTGTGTCAGAAAAAAGCTTTCTTTGCAAAATTCATGTTCCTGTCAGAATTGTGTTTCCTGACATGGCCCTGATCAAAAAAGATGAGAACTGTTGAAAACATGATTTTAACACTTGTTTTATGTTCCTAGGATTGCTTTTGTGTCAGAATAAAGCTTTCTTTGCACAACTCATGTTCCTGTCAGAATTGTGTTTCCTGAGATTGCCCTGATCAGAAAAGATGAGAAATGTTGAAAACATTACTTTAACACTCATTTCATGTTCCAGGATGGCTTGTGTGTCAGAATAAAGCTTTTTTGCAAAACTCATATTCCTGTCATATGTGTTTCCTGACATGGCCCTGATCAAAAAAAGATGAACTGTTGAAAACATGACTTTAACACTGTTTATGTTCCTAGAATGGCTTGTGTGTCAGAATAAAGCTTTCTTTGCAAAACTCATATTCCTGTCATATTTGTGTTTCCTGACATGGCCCTGATCAAAAAAGATGAGAACTGTTGAAAACATTACTTTAACACTTATTTCATGTTCCTAGGATGGCTTGTGTGTCAGAATAAAGCTTTCTTTGCAAAACTCATGTTCCTGTCATATTTGTGTTTCCTGACATGGCCCTGATCAAAAAAGATGAGAACTGTTAAAACATTACTTTAACACTTGTTTTTATGTTCCTAGGATGGCTTGTGTGTCAGAATAAAGCTTTCTTTGCAAAACTCTTGTTCCTGTCATATTTGTGTTTCCTGACATGGCCCTGATCAAAAAAATGAGAACTGTTAAAACATGACTTAAAACTTGTTTTATGTTCCTAGAATGGCTTGTGTGTCAGAATAAAGCTTTCTTTGCAAAACTCATATCCTGTCATATTTGTGTTTCCTGACATGGCCCTGATCAAAAAGATGAGAACTGTTGAAAACATTACTTTAACACTCATTTGTTCCTAGGATGGCTTGTGTGTCAGAATAAAGCTTTCTTTGCAAAAACTCTTCCTGTCATATTTGTGTTTCCTGACATGGCCCTGATCAAAAAGATGAGAACTGTTGAAAACATTACTTTAACACTTATTTCATGTTCCAGGATGGCTTGTGTGTCAGAATAAAGCTTTCTTTGCAAAACTCTTGTTCCTGTCATATTGTGTTTCCTGAGATGGCCCTGATCAAAAAAGATGAGAACTGTTGAAAACATTACTTTAACACTCATTTAATGTTCCTAGGATGGCTTTTGTGTCAGAATAAAGCTTTCTTTGCAAAACTCATTCCTGTCATATTTGTGTTTCCTGACATGGCCCTGATCAAAAAGATGAGAACTGTTGAAAACATTACTTTAACACTTATTTCATGTTCCTAGGATGGCTTGTGTGTCAGAATAAAGCTTTCTTTGCAAAACTCATGTTCCTGTCATATTTGTGTTTCCTGACATGGCCCTGATCAAAAAAGATGAGAACTGTTGAAAACATTACTTTAACACTTGTTTTCATTTCCTAGGATGGCTTGTGTGTCAGAATAAAGCTTTCTTTGCAAAACTCTTGTTCCTGTCATATTTGTGTTTCCTGACATGGCCCTGATCAAAAAAATGAGAACTGTTAAAACATGACTTAACCACATTTTATGTTCCTAGAATGGCTTGTGTGTCAGAATAAAGCTTTCTTTGCAAAACTCATATTCCTGTCATATTTGTGTTTCCTGACATGGCCCTGATCAAAAAAGATGAGAACTGTTGAAAACTTTACTTTAACACTTATTTCATGTTCCCAGCATGGCTTGTGTGTCAGAATGAAGCTTTCTTTGCAAAACTCATGTTCCTGTCATATTAGTGTTTCCTGAGATGGCCCTGATCATAAAAGATGAGAACTGTTGAAAACATTACTTTGACACTCGTTTAACGTTCCTAGGATGGCTTGTGTGTCAGAATAAAGCTTTCTTTGCAAAACTCTTGTTCCTGTCATATGTGTGTTTCCTGACATGGCCCTGATAAAAAAAAAAGAGAACTGTTAAAAATATGACTTTAACACTTGTTTTATGTTCCTAGGATGGCTTTTGTGTCAGAAAAAAGCTTTATTTGCAAAATTCATGTTCCTGTCAGAATTGTGTTTCCTGACATGGCACTGATCAAAAAAGATGAAAACTGTTGAAAACATTACTTTAACACTTGTGTTATGTTCCTAGAATGGCTTTTGTGTCAGAATAAAGCTTTCTTTGCAAAACTCATGTTCCTGTCATATTTGTGTTTCCTGACATGCCCTGATCAAAAAAGATGAGAACTGTTGAAAACATGACTTTAACACTTGTTTATGTTCCTAGGATGGCTTTGTGTGTCAGAATAAAGCTTTCTTTGCAAAACTCATGTCCTGTCATATTGTGTTTCCTGACATGGCCCTGATCAAAAAGATGAGAAATGTTGAAAACATGACTTTAACACTTTTATGTTCCTAGAATGGCTTGTGTGTCAGAATAAAGCTTTCTTTGCAAAACTCATATTCCTGTCATATTTGTGTTCCTGACATGGCCCTGATCAAAAAGATGAGAACTGTTGAAAACATGACTTTAACACTTGTTTATGTTCCTAGGATGGCTTGTGTGTCAGAATAAAGCTTTCTTTGCAAAACTCATTTCCTGTCATTTGTGTTTCCTGACATGGCCCTGATCAAAAAGATGAGAATGTTGAAAAACATTACTTAAAACACTTTTCATGTTCCTAGGATGGCTTGTGTGTCAGAATAAAGCTTTCTTTGCAAAACTCATGTTCCTGTCATATTTGTGTTTCCTGACATGGCCCTGATCAAAAAAGATGAGAACTGTTGAAAACATATTAACACTTCATTTCATGTTCCTAGGATGGCTTGTGTGTCAGAATAAAGCTTTCTTTGCAAAACTCATGTTCCTGTCATATTGTGTTTCCTGACATGGCCCTGATCAAAAAAGATGAGAACTGTTGAAAACATTACTTTAACACTCATTTATGTTCCTAGGATGGCTTGTGTGTCAGAATAAAGCTTTCTTTGCAAAACTCTTGTTCCTGTCATATTTGTGTTTCCTGACATGGCCCTGATCAAAAAAGATGAGAAATGTTGAAAACATGACTTTAACACTTGTTTTATGTTCCTAGAATGGCTTGTGTGTCAGAATAATGCTTTCTTTGCAAAACTCATATTCCTGTCATATTTGTGTTTCCTGACATGTCCCTGATAAAAAAAAATGAGAACTGTTGAAAACATTACTTTAACACTCATTTCATGTTCCATGGATGGCTTTGTGTGTCAGAATGAAGCTTTCTTTGCAAAACTCATATTCCTGTCAGAAATGTGTTTCCTGACATGGCCCTGATCAAAAAGATGAGAAATGTTGAAAACATACTTTAACACTCATTTCATGCTCCGAGGATGGCTTGTGTGTCAGAATAAAGCTTTCTTTGCAAAGCTCTTGTTCCTCTCATATTTGTGTTTCCTGACATGGCCCTGAAAAAAAAAAGGAGAACTGTTGAAAACATGACTTTAACACTGTTTTTGTTCCTAGGATGGCTTTGTGTCAGAATAAAGCTTTCTTTGCAAAACTCATGTTCCTGTCATATTTGTGTTTCCTGACATGGCCCTGATCAAAAAAGATGAGAACTGTTGAAAACATGACTTTAACACTTGTTTTATGTTCCTAGGATGGCTTTTGTGTCAGAATAAAGCTTTCTTTGCAAAACTCATGTTCCTGTCATAATGTGTTTCCTGACATGGCCCTGATCAAAAAAGATGAGAAATGTTGAAAACATTACTTTAACACTCATTTCATGTTCCAGGATGGCTTTGTGTGTCAGAATAAAGCTTTCTTTGCAAAACTCATATCCTGTCAGAATTTGTGTTCCTGACATGGCCCTGATCAAAAAAGATGAGAACTGTTGAAAACATACTTTAACACTTGTTTTATGTTCCTAGAATGTTTGTGTGTCAGAATAAAGCTTTCTTTGCAAAACTCATATTCCTGTCATATTGTGTTTCCTGACATGGCCCTGATCAAAAAAGATGAGAACTGTTGAAAACTTACTTTAACACTTATTTCATGTTCCAGGATGGCTTGTGTGTCAGAATAAAGCTTTCTTTGCAAAACTCATGTTCCTGTCATATTGTGTTTCCTGACATGGCCCTGATCAAAAAAGATGAGAACTGTTGAAACATTACTTTAACACTTGTTTATGTTCCTAGATGGCTTGTGTGTCAGAATAAAGCTTTCTTTGCAAAACTCTGTTCCTGTCATATTTGTGTTTCCTGACATGGCCCTGATCAAAAAAGATGAGAACTGTTAAAACATGACTTAAACACTTGTTTTATGTTCCTAGAATGGCTTGTGTGTCAGAATAAAGCTTTCTTTGCAAAACTCATATTCCTGTCATATTTGTGTTTCCTGACATGGCCCTGATCAAAAAGATGAGAACTGTTGAAAAACATTACTTTAACACTCATTTCATGTTCCTGGATGGCTGTGTGTCAGAATAAAGCTTTCTTTGCAAAACTCATATTCCTGTCATATTTGTGTTTCCTGACATGGCCCTGATCAAAAAAGATGAGAACTGTTGAAAACATTACTTTAACACTTGTTTCATGTTCCTAGGATGGCTTGTGTGTCAGAATAAAGCTTTCTTTGCAAAACTCATGTTCCTGTCATATTGTGTTTCCTGACATGGCCCTGATCAAAAAAGATGAGAACTGTTGAAAACATTACTTTAACACTTGTTTAATGTTCCTAGGATGGCTTGTGTGTCAGAATAAAGCTTTCTTTGCAAAACTCATATTCCTGTCATATTTGTGTTTCCTGACATGGCCCTGATCAAAAAAGATGAGAACTGTTGAAAACATTACTTTAACACTTATTTCATGTTCCTATGGCTTGTGTGTCAGAATAAAGCTTTCTTTGCAAAACTCATGTTCCTGTCATATTTGTGTTTCCTGACATGGCCCTGATCAAAAATGAGAACTGTTTTAAACATTACTTTAACACTTGTTTTATGTTCCTAGAATGGCTTGTGTGTCAGAATAAAGCTTTCTTTGCAAAACTCATATTCCTGTCATATTGTGTTTCCTGACATGGCCCTGATCAAAAAATGAGAACTGTTGAAAACATGACTTTAACACTTGTTTTTGTTCCTAGAATGGCTTGTGTGTCAGAATAAAGCTTTCTTTGCAAAACTCATGTTCCTGTCATATTTGTGTTTCCTGACATGGCCCTGATCAAAAAAGATGAGAACTGTTGAAAACATTACTTTAACACTTATTTATGTTCCTAGGATGGCTTGTGTGTCAGAATAAAGCTTTCTTTGCAAAACTCATGTTCCTGTCATATTTGTGTTTCCTGACATGGCCCTGATCAAAAAGATGAGAACTGTTGAAAACATTACTTTACACTTGTTTTATGTTCCTAGGATGGCTTGTGTGTCAGAATAAAGCTTTCTTTGCAAAACTCTTTCCTGTCATATTTGTGTTTCCTGACATGGCCCTGATCAAAAAAATGAGAACTGTTGAAAACATTACTTTAACACTTGTTTTATGTTCCTAGGATGGCTTGTGTGTCAGAATAAAGCTTTCTTTGCAAAACTCATGTTCCTGTCAGATTTGTGTTTCCTGACATGGCCCTGATCAAAAAAGATGAGAACTGTTGAAAACATTACTTTAACACTTGTTTATGTTCCTAGGATGGCTTTGTGTCAGAATAAAGCTTTCTTTGCAAAACTCATGTTCCTGTCATATTTGTGTTTCCTGACATGGCCCTGATCAAAAAGATGAGAACTGTTGAAAACATGACTTTAACACTTGTTTTATGTTCCTAGGATGGCTTTGTGTCAGAATAAAGCTTTCTTTGCAAAACTCATGTTCCTGTCATATTTGTGTTTCCTGACATGGCCCTGATCAAAAAAGATGAGAACTGTTGAAAACATTACTTTAACACTTGTTTTCATGTTCCTAGGATGGCTTGTGTGTCAGAATAAAGCTTTCTTTGCAAAACTCTATTCCTGTCATATTTGTGTTTCCTGACATGGCCCTGATCAAAAAGATGAGAACTGTTGAAAACATGACTTTAACACTTATTTATGTTCCTAGAATGGCTTTGTGTCAGAATAAAGCTTTCTTTGCAAAACTCATATTCCTGTCATATTTGTGTTTCCTGACATGGCCCTGATCAAAAAAGATGAGAACTGTTGAAAACATTACTTTAACACTTATTTCATGTTCCTAGATGGCTTTTTGTCAGAATAAAGCTTTCTTTGCAAAACTCATATTCCTGTCATATTTGTGTTTCCTGACATGGCCCTGATCAAAAAAGATGAGAACTGTTGAAAACTTACTTTAACACTCATTTCATGTTCCTAGGATGGCTTGTGTGTCAGAATAAAGCTTTCTTTGCAAAACTCATTGTTCCTGTCATATTTGTGTTTCCTGACATGGCCCTGATCAAAAAAGATGAGAACTGTTGAAAACATTACTTTACACTCATTTATGTTCCTAGGATGGCTTGTGTGTCAGAATAAAGCTTTCTTTGCAAAACTCTGTTCCTGTCATATTGTGTTTCCTGACATGGCCCTGATCAAAAAAGATGAGAACTGTTGAAAACATGACTTTAACACTGTTTTATGTTCCTAGCATGGCTTGTTTGTCAGAATAAAGCTTTCTTTGCAAAACTCATATTCCTGTCATATTTGTGTTTCCTGAGATGGCCCTGATCAAAAAAAATTAGAACTGTTGAAAACATTACTTTAACACTCATTTCATGTTCCATGGATGGCTTTGTGTGTCAGAAGAAAGCATTCTTTGCAAAACTCTTGTTCCTGTCATATTTGTGTTTCCTGACATGGCCCTGATCAAAAAAGATGAGAACTGTTGAAAACATTACTTTAACACTCATTTCATGTTCCTTGGATGGCTTTGTGTGTCAGAATAAAGCTTTCTTTGCAAAACTCTTGTTCCTGTCATATTTGTGTTTCCTGACATGGCCCTGATCAAAAAAGGAGAACTGTTGAAAACATGACTTTAACACATTGTTTTATGTTCCTAGAATGGCTTTGTGTCAGAAAAGCTTTCTTTGCAAAACTCATGTTCCTGTCAGAATTGTGTTTCCTGACATGGCCCTGATCAAAAAGATGAGAACTGTTGAAACATTACTTTAACACTTGTTTTATGTTCCTAGGATGGCTTTTGTGTCAGAATAAAGCTTTCTTTGCAAAACTCATGTTCCTGTCAGATTTGTGTTTCCTGACATGGCCCTGATCAAAAAGATGAGAAATGTTGAAAACATTACTTTAACACTCATTTCATGTTCCTGGATGGCTTTGTGTGTCAGAATAAAGCTTTCTTTGCAAAACTCATATTCCTGTCAGAATGTGTTTCCTGAAATGGCCCTGATCAAAAAAAGATGAGAACTGTTTAAAACATGACTTTAACACTTGTTTTATGTTCCTAGAATGGCTTGTGTGTGTCAGAATAAGCTTTCTTTGCAAAACTCATGTTCCTGTCATATTTGTGTTTCCTGACATGGCCCTGATCAAAAAAGATGAGAACTGTTGAAAACTTTACTTTAACACTTATTTCATGTTCCCAGCATGGATTGTGTGTCAGAATAAAGCTTTCTTTGCAAAACTCATGTTCCTGTCATATTTGTGTTTCCTGACATGGCCCTGATCAAAAAAGATGAGAACTGTTGAAAACATTACTTTAACACTTGTTTTATGTTCCTAGATGGCTGTGTGTCAGAATAAAGCTTTCTTTGCAAAACTCTTGTTCCTGTCATATTTGTGTTTCCTGACATGGCCCTGATCAAAAAA
>JAOTQM010000700.1:0-63433 GCA_026939265.1 Oreonectes daqikongensis
GTGTGTGCGTGCGTGCGTGCGTGTGTGCGCGTGTGTGCGTGCGGTGAGGGAGTAGATTAGCTATAAATCTATTCCTCCCTTTACTTCTCATTTTTATCATTTCAGAGTTATGAGGCCAAATAGTCAAAGAGCAAAGAGCCATTTAAGAACCAACATTCCACCCCAACACACACGCACACACACACACACACACACACACACACGCACGCACACACACGCACGTACACACACACACACACACACATTTCTCTCTCTCTCTCATCGAGGGAAGATTCTAATCACAAAAAGTTTTATAAAGCAGATGTGAGCGTCTTTGCCATGCTAAGATGTTGTTGGTGTAGATCTGGGTGTAAATAGCTCTTAAACACTTAAAACTCAGGGTGACGAATCACTGCGACACTGTTTTTGCAGCAAACGCCCGGCATTAGTGAGTTGATCTGAAGCATGACATCTGAGAGGAAAGGCGACAAAACCCCGAAAACACTGAGTCACTAAATCTGCTTTGAAGAGGCAGAGATGATGGCAGAAGAAGCGCTCTGTAAAATCCTCCATCATTTCTAAAGGATGAGATAGTATCTATCATGTGCCCACACACACACACACACACACACACACACACACACACACACACACACACACACTTGCTTTGATCACAGGAGATTAACAACAAAACAGGGCGGCATACACCAAAGCACCCAAAAACCCTGCGGTGGTTCAGTCGCTCGTCTTAATAACACGCCAGTGCTGGTCTATGATCATCCAAACATGAGATCTACACGCTGATCTGTGAGACGGCAAACTGAGTTTCTGGAGACCACCAGTGTTCCTGCTTTATGCAATTCAAAATGGTCACATTCTACAGTAGCCTATACTTTAGTATTTACCATAGTAAACTGTAGTAACTTTAGTATACTGTAGTACAGTTTGTTAATGTATACTGCAGTATTCTGTAGTATTAACTACAGTGAATTGATCAACTGTAGTAAATACCATAGTGTACCATAATATGTACTGTGGTAAGGTTCTAAAACACTAGATTATCTAAGAGTTTTACTACAGTAAATACTAAAGAATACTACAGTACATGTCATGTGCTTAATAGAAAATATTTTCATGATTTTTCGTAATATGATCTCCTGTTAATGTCATGTATCCAAATAAGTTTAGATATTTATTCTCCATGATGATTTGATTGCATTTACTACAAAACAGGAATTTGATTTTTTTAATTCTTCATATGAATATTAAATGAAGAACAAATATTGATTGAATATCTACATAATATATCCTTTTGGATAATGTGCTTAATTGTCATGAAAATGTAATATAACTAAAAGCAGGCTTCATTTATTCAAGTGTCAAATATAATTTCACAAGATCCACACATGGAAATGCAAAGTTAGAGAAAACATGTTGATCTAAAATATTTGATTTGTGACTCAAGATAACAAAGATTCAGATTCAGAAAACACTATCATGACTGTTCAAGCGTATCACAGCAGCATCTTCTCATATTTAACAAAGCATTTATAAAACAAAAAAACCTCAGAACTTCAGACCGCTTCGGTTCACAAACAAACCTTTAGATTCTGACAAGTGTCATGCTTCATGAATTTAGGTCAGGAAAGAGCGGATATGCTTTTCAGACTCAAAAACACAACATATCGATGACAAGCTATTAAACGTTCATCTGTGTGAGAGCGCTGCTTGACTTCACCAAAACTGCTTAAGTGACAAAACAACAACTTTCTGAGAACTATTTAAAAATATATATATATATATATCTCTTTAAAAAATGATGCTACTTCCCTGTTCGTGTTTAATTCGTCCTAAACAGAATTCAAAATTGAATAATAGAATAAGTATGTCAAAATCATAGTGTTGATATATAAAAGTGCAGATCCATGAACACTGTAACGGCTGATATTAGGAACTCAGCAATGTTATGTTATTAAAGGGCCAGTGTGTAGTTTTTTGGAGGCTCTATTGATAGAAATGCAATATAATATACATTACTGTGTTCAGATGTATATAAAGACCTTATATAATGAAGCATTATGTTTTTATTACTATTTTTATCTACATACACCCCGGGTCATCTTACATAAAATTCTCCATGTTGTTTCTACAGTATCCCTAAATGGACAAACTGCTCTACAGAGTGTGTTTAGTAAATATGTTTTCTCTTTAAGAAAAGAAGTGAAAACGTGACGACATCTTAATCCTCTCACCGCCTCCGTAGCGCTTTGAATGGGAGGGGTGGAGTGAGTCGTTGGTTGCAATTCGCAACCTCACCACTAGATGCCACTACAAAATTCCACACAGTGCTTTTAATAATGAAATAATAATATGTAATAATAATAGAAATAATAAATAAAGAAATGCTTTAATGTGTTGTATCTGGGGATTGTCATTGCACCTACTGTATACATACTAATGTATATATTTCTCCATGACAGACTACTTTTATAAGAAATGAAGTGAGTCAGTATGAGTTTTGTGTCTTCACTCACTACATCATAAACAGCAGAATGTGTCAGACTAGTGAAAGCAGGAAGCAAATCACAATCCAAGGCCGTAATGTAAAGCAAAGGCTATTTGTTATTTAAAAGAGACAAGCCTCGATTCTGTGGAAATCTGCAGAGATTTCTGAGGAGTTTCATGGTTATGAGTCATCGCTCCAATCATTTCCCTAAAAAACCATCCAGACACACCGTGTAGCACTTTATCACAGCGGGACCTTACATTATGAGTAATATTAAATATAAAAAAGCTCAAGATCCTGAATTCAACAGCACCTTTCAGGCAAAGGAAATAATAGAGTTAAAAGCTTCTTTACCTTGAATAAAGCTTAAGAGTTCATTTTTAAAACAAGTGATTAGTGAAAGAAAAACCTTTACAGAACAATGTTATGCTTATTCTCAGCTTGAACATTTTAATGCACTGGCCCTTTAAAAATAAATACATTTTGATCGGCTCTGTGTTTCTTTGTTCTGAAAATCGCTCGGAAAGTAAATCCAACCATATTGTTTATCTATATGCAAAGTGTGGTGTGCAATGAAAAACATACATTAATATACATTAGAATAGAGATTTACTGGTATGTACGCAAAACACAAATTGCAAGTGACCTGTTGCAAGAGTGACATTATTGTCCTGCTGTTTCATTATAGTTGTGGTGTTCAGAAAGGTTTTTCAATGTAATCTTCATGTTTTCTTGGTGTGAACGGGCTGTTTCATCATTTTATAAAATGAACTTGTTTCCTAGTAAACAAAAAGCACTCACCATACACGATGACTGTAGCTGTGGTACTGCGTCTCTTTGCGACGATGTTTTTAGCCACACACGTGTAGTTGGCCGTGTCAGAAAGCCTGGCCTGTTTGATAATCAGATTATGATCGATCGTGATGTAGAAATTCCGATCGTCTGCTGGATCAATAATCTCCTCATTCTTCAGCCATTCCACCTGCACACACATGAGAAAACATACAGAATATATCATAAACGTCTGAATGTCTTCAAACATGATCAAACATTTCAATTCTCTTCAAAGTGAACTCCTCCGGGCAACATTGACTCAAGTTGTGTGACTTTTAACACAACCACGTGGGGACATTAAAGGGGAATGGCGAAAACATATGTTCAGATGAAACAGCCTGCTAATATTGCGAGAAATAAACAGGGATTTATCTTGAGAACATCATTTCTTACGCAGAACTGATAATAACTAAACACAGTAAGATGTCATGGCTATTCTCATTCACAACACCACGACTGTTTTTAAGAAAAACATCGGATAAAAGACGCTTTGCAATTCCAGCCCGTATCACAATAACCTCTGTTTCATTATTACCAGACGATTAACTGAAAATCATTTTCATGATTCCGATAGGACGTTCAGTGAAGCGTGTCTGAATTATCAACGGGGTCCAAAAAGAGCTCAGACACCTGTTCAAGATCTGATCTTAACCTTGAAAAGTATTCATCTCATCTTAACCTTTGAAACAATGTCTAGTTTCAACACAAACACCTAAAACACATTCAAGTCGCGTTTACTCCTGTAAAGTTTGTGTAAAATGTAAGAAAATACAGGTCAAACCTTTTGGTTTTGTCATTTTGGTTCGTGGAAAGATGCAAAAGGAATATTGCTGTTTAATAGCATCTTTTATGTTCACTCCTCAGTTATTCTTGCAGTAAAACATACTGAAACAAACACAAGCGCATTATCTGTGAACGCATACAACGCTGGCGAGAGGTTCTGTTTCTGGCCTTCACATCAGGAGTGACTTTATGATGCTTAAAATGCTGTGGTGATGTGCGGCTGAAGATAGCCCTGGGCTTTCACACATATAGCCCTCGATATTTTCTCTCCATCCCCAAACCTGATTCCCTTCATCCCCCCCAACCCACTTTAATGACACGGCAGTGATACGATGAGAGATAAAGATGTTTGATGTGAGAAAAGAGAAAAATGAGCTGAGCCAGGAAAACTGAAGCACAGGTGAATTATTCAAGCGCAGAAAACACAAACACAATGAAGTCGACTCATCTGAGAAATTAATTACACACGGCGTACTTCTGTCCCGCTGCGTTGATCATAGAAAGAAACCTTCCATTATTAAAGTCAACCCACTTCTTTCTTCATTCAAACATTCAGTCCTTCAACAGTGTGTTTTATTTACATGAGTTTCTTTCTTCACAACACAACAGAAGAATGTTGATAATCAAACAACACTGAACTCCATTGACGTCCATATGAACACAAAACCACTGACACATTTCTCAAAATATCTTCTGTTGTGAATTTATATGTCCCTTTAAATGGAAAAAGACTCCACACACATACAGTATGAGATGTGAATGTGTTCATGTCTATCACAGATGTTTTAAGGCTTGTGTGTGTGTGTCACAGCGGTGCACATCCGAAGGGAATAGGGTAAAAATATAAACCTCTCATTGGCTCAGCAGGGGGCGAATTCAACCAATCAGCTGCCCACGTTTTCCAGCTGTGACAAATATGGCTCACACACGCGCACGCACACACGCACAACCCTTATACATTTTACCTCAATGCATGTAACACAAACTCCAGCTGTCATGATAAACACATACATGTGATAATTCTCACTATGTTTTAATTATTGTCTCACAGTGACTATAAGAAATCACAGTGTTTTTATGAGACTTTTTAATTCTTTTTCTTTTTACTACATTATGAAACGTATATCATACTTTTTACTTCACCACATTTCATAAATCGTTTTTTACCTTTAATAATACGTTTTTACTCTTACTCAAGTATTTATCAACAATTTTACTTGAGTGTACTAGATTTTTCATGTAAGTATTAAAGGTAAAAAAAATCATTCATGAATTTGACGCTTGTATATATGTTTTATAATACGGTGAAGGGATATTTTTCCAAAGTATAACACTGAAAAATATACTTGAACATTTTCTTGAGAAGAGAAAATCTCCAGTCCAGCTCTGTTCACACCCACAGCAACAGCCCCATTATCATCTTGAAGAAAATGTACATTCTCCACATGAAGCAGTCATGATAAAGAAAGAGTAAATGTGTCTAAACTTTGCGTGTGTTTTAATGCGCTCTCTACTCGGGTTGAAGCGTGACCAACGGTTGAGTTCTATCTTTGTGAAGCTCAGGTTCTGGACGGACTGATTTCTCTTGGTGGGGATTCGTCTGTGGATGAAGATGAAAGAATCTGAGAAGAGAAGCTTTTCATGCACCTGCTCAAACGCTCGTGATGCTGTTTACCGACAAAACACAACTCATGTGCCCATCGGGCAAACTCACACGCACGCACACACACACACACGCACACACACACACGCACGCACACACACACATCACGAGAGAAAAACCAATCAGGAAGCTTTGGGAAATATTTCAATATCTCTCAGATAATAGCTTTCTGTTGTGCCAGAACATAAGTGTGCATTTATGTGAACGTGATAGATGCTTGATTTAGAAAAATAAACGCTTTTCCCATTGAGGAGAATTTTGTGGTGGGGACAAAACTTTGGAAAACTGGCAAATGTGTGTGTGTGTGTGTAGGTTTAAAGAAAATTAAATGACATCATTAGAAAGTAATGAGCAATGTTACTGTAGTTTTACTCTTTTAATGAGTCTCATGCGACACAAACTCTGTAAGATGTTAAGGTTTGTAGTCAGATGTTAATATATACAGTTTGTATCACACAGGAAACAATTGAAATCTTTTCTTAATATCTCGAGTTGTTCGTCACAGATCTCCAGGTGTTCAGCTCAGCCAATAACAGACAATTTCAAGCACTTCTAAACCTTTTAAAACCCACATATTTCCAGAAAGAAAACCTGCGTCCTTTTATGAGCTCTGCATGTTATGTTGCAATCAAAGAACGCTCGCTAGTGTAAATGAATCTGCCGTCTGTAATATATAGCCACGGTACATGAGTCTGAGATGTGAAGAGAAGTAAAGTACTCGACATCTGTGCTGAAGTATACATCACACCCCCGCTGATCTCATCTCACACGCATGAACTTCAGTCAATGTTGAACATGTCTCGATGAAAAGATACACAATTCACCTGCTTAAATCACAGATCACATCATATTTCTCATAGACATCAATGAGATTAAATAAAGAGCAAATAAAAACTTCAGCTCATCTGTGTCTCAGAAGAGATGTCAACAATGTCTCAAACTGAGCTCAGATTTGTCTCGTCTGCAATCAAAAGTCAATATTATTGAAAATCAAACATTTCTAATCAAATTTACACAAATCCAGATGATTTGACATCTACATTAATTTACACCTCCAGACTCTTCATGTGCATTACATTCTCATTTGTTCTTGTTTTTATTTCTCCTGAGCAATGTTGCGGTGATCTCAGTCACTTATTCTGAAGATCTAGAGAATAATTCCAGCCCTAATAAAACACAACACAAGCAGATCAGTTATGTCTGTTGTTGAAACTAAACGGTAGAAACATGCCCAGCTCAACACAGTAAACATGAGCGTTCCTCCTGCAGATGTCAATATTCAGACTGTAATAATACTCCAGCTGTGAAGGATATGAAGGACTGTTATTACTGCAACCGGAACATACTCTCACCTTCTTTAAAGAAACGCACACGCGCACGCACACGCGCACGCACGCACGCACACACACACACACACTGTGATTGTGTTATGCATGTAGGGTGAAAGCTGCGCTATGACTGATGCTAGAAAATGAATTTGATTTATAGGTTGCGGTGTGTTCATGTATATATCAGTCACACATGTATAAAAATAACAATGTATGAAAGAATGAATATAAATGAAGATATACACACCTGAGAAACACTGTCTACATCCCATTTTACTTCACTACTCACATACAATAGTATACAGTAATATTTACTATAGTAAACTGCAGTGACACTTCTAGATACTACAGTGTTTTTGAGCCTTTTAAAAGCTCTAGTACTACAGTTTTTCCATTTACTTTCTCCAATATGAAACAATAAAGAAAAATATCACCAGGGAAAAACAAAACCATCAAAATGAATTTGTTGGGTTTAATTTTGATGGTTTTGTCTCTGTAGTATGTCATGTGATTTTAGATAACCAATCACCTGAAACATTTTGTGAAAGTCGATTAAAATGTTTGAGATCTTTGGAGCTTCGGTGTGCAGACTTTGTATATATTCTTCTACAGTAAATACTATGAAATACAAGAGTATACTACAGTTTACTATATATATAATGTAGTAAAATGTAAATGTTGAGTTTGCATGATATTCTTATCTTTTGTGATGTGTTCTCTGTCTATAAACACCAAAAATACTCGAAGCTATATGCAGTGCTTCTGTGTCCAGAGAGAGGCTAACAGTAAAAACATCTACAGATATTTATCAATAACATATTAATGTTGTTCATATTCACATAATTTATCAGTGTATACATTAATTAACCTCTGTGTGCTCGTATTTAAAGTAAATTAGTCAAGAAAGGCATTAAACTAACGCTAAAAATCAATTTCTCATTATCTGTATAATTTCAGTTTGCTACATTTTTAATATAGATTTTTTTCAATGAATTGATGACGTGTCAAAAAACGATTAGAAGAATAAAAAAGCTGCAGGGTAAGTTTGCATTATGGGTACTTAAAGAATTATATTGTTCAGTAAGAGTTCAGACAACATTATAAAACAGCTGACACCACACATATGTGCACTATATAGGGAACAGGAAATACACACATAAGAAGTATTTGTGTTCTTTTAAAGCACCAGATGGTGCAAAAACTTTTTATTTTGTGAAAAGTTAAAAAGGCAAATTTATTTCAGCTCTAATCAGAATCTTTATTTTTACGACTGAAAGTAAAAACTAACTTGTAAAAAAAAAAAAGAGAAATGATCCACTGTGGTTAAAAGAATATCTCATCCAAAAATACACTATAAAATAAATACATTTTATTTATAAATAAATTCAATATCCACTTAAAAGTTGATAAACACAGACTTACAAAATTGTTTAAAATTGTTTGATAAATTGCCTTTGGAAGTTGGACAATAAAATGAAAAAAACACCTTGAAATTTCGACCTAATATTATTATGGTGTGTGTGTGTGTGTGTGTGTGTTGTGTGTGGTGTGTGTGTGTGTGTGTGTGTGTGTGTGTGTTGTGTTGTGTGTGTGTGTGTGTGTGTGTGTGTGTGTGTGTGTGTGTGTGGTGTGTGTGTGTGTGTGTGTGTGTTTGTGGTGTGTGTTGTTGTGTGTGTGTGCGTGTGTGTGTGTGTGTGTGTTGTGTGTGTGTGTGTGTGTGTGTGTTGTGTTTGTGTGTGTGTGTGTGTGTGTGTGTGTGTGTGTGTGTATGCTGATATGCTGTGAAGACTGTGATATTCCCACAGAAGATCCCAACTTCTGTAAAACAGACACAGCTAACCTCCTTCAAAGTGTTTTATTCCTCCTTAACAACACCACACACTTCTAACGTCACACAACAAATGAATATAAGTGAATGAATATTTCACTAATGCTAACAGAAAACACAAGTATGAAACGTATCTAAACGAATGATCCTCAAATCATGAAAGAGGACTTTTTTTTTTTTGTAATATTGTACATGGTAAAACAGTGGTCATGTATTTAGTTTCATGTTAACCTGATGTTTATTGAGTCAGTGATGATGATGATGATGATGATGATGATGTAGTTGGGGTTGTTTTGACTCTCTCTGGTGTTAAGCCAAACTCATATTTATGTCTGTTCCCATTCTCACTATGTAAAAGGGTTATATGTCATAAATTCTTGTCCCCGAGGTCCACTTATAATGTTAGTCAAGTTTTTTGTGTGCCAAAAACCAGTCGTAATTTAGTTTTATAGGATTATTTTCCACCCTCTCTCTTGACATTGTTTGTGTTTAACTCATTTTCAATGTTAAAGAATAAAATCTCATCTCAGATCTCATTACACTTTCCATCGATCACCTCATTTTGACGGGGCACAATAAAATCAAATATCCTAAACAGACACATGTGTGTCATCTACATATTTACCTGTGATTAAACATACACCTGCAAAAGAGCTTCACACACACACACACACACACACACAAACAAACGTGTGCTGCATGTGCCAGCTGTTGACTGCCTGGCATCAGAATTCTCGTTAACATAACTGGCACAACTGATGTTGTTAATTAAGTCTGTGAAACAACCACTTGACAGGCGGGCCAACAAACACACACACACACACACACACACACACACACACACACAGGCGCAGACACACACAGGCACAGACACACACAGGCACAGACACACACAGGCACAGACACACAGGCACAGACACACACAGGCGCAGACACACACAGGCACAGACACACACAGGCACAGACACACACAGGCGCAGACACACACAGGCACAGACACACACAGGCACAGACACACAGGCACAGACACACGCAGGCGCAGACACACACACACACACACACACACACACACACACACACACAGGCACAGACACACACAGGCACAGACACACACAGGCGCAGACACACACAGGCGCAGACACACACAGGCACAGACACACGCAGGCGCAGACACACACACACACACACACAGGCACAGACACACAAAGGCACAGACACACACAGGCGCAGACACACACAGGCGCAGACACACACAGGCACAGACACACACAGGCGCAGACACAGACGTACACGTGTACAAGGTAAACAAGGTTTGCTTGCTATAGACTTCTATTATTTTTATACTGATCTGATGGTATCTACCCCTAAACCAAACCCTCATATAAACTTGTCTGCATTTGTGTAGACAACGCACACAATGTAGCTGATCGCTCAGGTTTTACACTATAAACACTACAAGATCAGATCGAAGGTCTTTTTGATACATTACATCGGATCTAAATATTCATATTTCTTGTTTTAGCGTGTTGTCTGTCCAGACGGCGTCTCTGATCACACGTGTGTTTCTGTACAGGCCAGAGGAGCGTGTTCACATCTAAAGAACAAATTTGAATATTTCAGCATACAAACTCTTTCTCTTGGCATCAAAGTTTTACTGTTGACTTAAATAAAGAAAAAAAACCTTTGCAAAGAGAAAGAGAGAAGACAGAGAGAGAGAGACAGAGAGAGAAAAGCAGCACATGACTTTATAAAGTCATATATAGTTTATAAAGTTATATCATTATAAAGCCCTGCAATACCAAGAGATGAGCAAAGAAATGAATCCTCTCTGTCAGCTGGTCAAGAGCTTCAGTCCTGATGTTTCAGTCCTAACATCCACTGATGCTCTCAACCACAACAATACTGACAAAATCACACTCAACCAAATTACAACACAAATGAAACAAAACTATATCAGTCATTGGAGAGCCACGTTGACCAGATACAGACTCAGTGGACATAAACTCACTATAGAGACGGGCAGACACAGAGAGAGAGAGAGAGAGAGAGAGAGAGAGAGAGAGAGAGAGAGAGAGAGAGAGAGAGACATAAACTCACCATAGAGACGGGCAGACACACACAAACATGGCTTCCACAGGACCAGAAACTGTGTCCACACTGTCATCTCAACAAAATAGAGACAGAGCTCCACTTCCTAACGGAATGTACGAAATACACGGATATACGGACAATGTTTTATGGAAAAATCAAATCCATACATGAGACGTTTGAAAGTGTGTCAAACAATAAGAAACTGTCGTATCTGTTTGGAGAACACAAGGACTGCTGTGTGTTAGCTGCTAAATATGTGTCTGCCTGTCATAACAGAAGAGAAAACACTGAATCTGCCCTGACCTGATGTTTCCAATATATGTACATATATACTTATATTACTTGATTCTCTTGAAATTGAGAGAGACAGAGAGAGAGAGAGACAGAGAGAGAGAGAGAGAGAGAGAGAGAGAGAGAGAGAGAGAGAGACAGAGAGAGAGAGAGAGAGAGAGAGAGAGAGAGAGAGAGAGAGAGAGAGAGAGAGAGAGAGAGAGAGAGAGAGAGAGAGAGAGAGAGAGAGAGAGAGAGAGAAAGAGAGATAGAGAGATTCAACAGACAGAACTGGGCCATCAGAGCATGTCACTGAGGCCCAAAGCTATATATACACTTCACCCGCGCACCTCTCACACACACACACACGCACGCACACACACACACGCACGCACGCACACGCACACACACACACACACACACACACACAGATATGTGTCCCATGACTTTATCATACTATATTTGATCAATATCATAGTGTAGAAAATCTGATGATAAAATATTAAAAATATATAGTAATAATTATTTTAGTAAACGTGACTAAATAAAAAACATCTCTAATCAATGTTTAAAAAAGATAACAGTTAATAGACAAAATCTATTAGATGAAAAATAAAAGTAAAGATGAAAAAGGATTAAACTAGAGTTACAAGAGTGAAAGCCACAGATCTGAATAAACCCCAACTAATTCTCACTGCTCTACTCGGGTAAAATAGAGCGGTACTAGTGGATGAAGAGAGCGAGCCACACAAAGACAGAAATGTGAAGTGGTGCTTCTTCTGCTCACGAATGATGGACATCTGCACACAACCCCAGCACACACACATCTCTCTCTATGTGTGTGGAAGAGGATAAGAAAAAGAGAAAGATGAGACGTTTCTGCTTAACATCTCTTAAAGCTTCTCACAAGACATACAGTGACTTCGAAAAACACTTGAATGAAATATCTCTCTGAAGTCTTCTGAGCTATAAAGGAGAAACGGCTGAGCAATAGAGTTTTCTTTTGTGTAGAGAAATGAGGAGGTGAGGTTTATATGGAGTTATTGTGCTGTTTCTTGCTCTCTGTGGAGACAGACGGTCATTAATCACAACACAGATGTACCCACAACCTCTAGAGTTCACCAACTCCACAGAGACGCATGCACGCACACACACACGTACTTAACACGCACGCACGCACATGTACTTCACACACACACACACACACAGGTACTTCACACACACACACGCGCACACACACACACACACACGTACTTAACACGCACGCACGCACACACACACACATGTACTTAACGCACGCACGCACACACACTCACTTCTTCTTCTCCTTCTCACATTTTCTTCAGTTTATTTAAAAAACACTGTGGTGTGACAAATGGAGTTTAAATACATGTGTGTCATTCAATTAATCTGAGGTTATTAAAAATAAACAAATTATTTATAAAAACAAGTACAGTATGTTACACTGTTCACTTCTGACAGGATATGGCTGTATACTCTGATATGAGTAAAAACTCCTCTAATAGACGATCAAATGAAGAAACAACAGAGAAAGAAAATGAAGGAGAGTTGAGATGATTGACAGCTGCAGACAGCGAGGACAGATTTTCAGTTACGGGTCGCAGTGGAGATCAGTTCTGCTTAGCATGTGTGATTCGTCCCTTGAGCCTGATATAATGAACACAAGCTTCCCACCGTACACCACATGTTAAATTACTAACGCACGCACGCACGCACGCACACACGCACGCACACACACACACAGCTCTGAGAAACTCTTTTAAAGGTTAAAGAATCCTCTCTTCTTATCAAGAACCAGTTTATCTCTGTAAATATTCTAGAAAACTTTTATTCAGATGTCACTGCATCATGTGACACACACATGCACACACACAGACACACACACACACACAGACACGAGTCACATTGACCTGGTGATTTCTGAAATGTATGTGTGTGGGGGGGCATGCATGTCAAAATGTGTGTAGTGCATTAACACAATAACTCACTTCATGTCTAGATGCATTTGACACATTACCAGCATACAGCACATCAGCACATTTAATAAATGAGCCTCATGAACGTGTGTTACCGTAAACAATCTCCATCTTCATTAACATAAAACACAGGAAAGCTGTTACGCCCCCGAGCTAATAAACAACTTATTAATAAATCCTGGAACTGCATCAACACAACAAAACATTTCACTGCCTCTCACTATGACAATACATATTGTGCGTTTGTGTGCGTGTGTGTTGTACAGTATAGAGAGTTGTTTATAATCTATTAAAATTAAGTGAAAGGTCTCGCTTTGTGTTGTACCGCACAGCATTTTTCAATCAGTCAATTTTCATCAGTCTGTTGGTTTTTAGGTGTCACATTATGAAAAATTTGTTTTTTTTTTACCTGAAACGCACATTAGATGCTTGTTTGCGCTATTGTTAATTTAACTAGCATTGTTGTCAAAAGCAGCAACCTGATGCACACCACTGTCCTACGAGCTTATACAACTATTTTTTAAAGCCTGACTTTTATCCAATGGATGAGAAGATGGCATCAAGAGTCTGTGACATCTGTCAATCAAACTGTAGATCCCTCCCATGTAAACTTGCCGAATAAGTCACTAAAACGTCGTAAACTGTCTAAATTTAACAGCTAACCATTAAAATTGTTTTATTATATAACATCTTATCTAGTTGGAATGGACTAAATAACAAATTATTTTTAACAAATTATTTAAAAAATATATACAAATGTTTTCATTCAGTTATTATATGCTAGTGGTGTCCGGCTTACACAAACATATTACCTGTTCCACATTGGCTTTGTTTGGTGGTGGTCACCTCAAGGCATTACACACTAAAGATCAAATTTAAACAAATCAGATAATGTGATCAAGTTTAGTGTCTGTGATTAAATCAATAACATGAATCTCATTATTTCATACAAATGCACTCGACTGAACTTTAAATGACTTGAACTTCTTTAAATCAGCAGAGGCTTGAGGTTTATAAAGTTACAGTTTGTGTGGAATAAAGTTTGTGTGACTAAGAGTGTGTGTGTGTGTGTGTGTGTGTGTGTGTGTGTGTGTGTGTCTGTGTGTGTGTGTGTGTGTGTGTGTGTGTCAGAGGGAAAAGTCATAATCGTGAGTCATAAAGGTGAAAGTCTTTAGTTAGTGATGTGTGACCACACTAAGCTGTATGTATATCACCATGGAAACAGGCAGGTTTAATGAGGGCTCTGTGATTGGCCGTTGGGTGAAACCTCACGCCCGTGTCTCGTCTTCATCACACTGTTATTGTAAACTGTTATCTCTCAGTAATGGAAACATCTCTGGCTGCGGGTGTTCAGATCGTCCGCCTGCTCAGCGTGGAGGTCACTGGGTCCCATCGTTCAGAAAAAGCAAATCATATTTACATAAAAACATATATCCCATACGGGGTCATTCTCTGGGGTTTTTAATGCACACAACATCCAGAAACGGTGTGAAGGTCTGGAGTTTTTTGTCTAGACAAAGTCAGTGAGCGGAACAGAGAGATATAGCAGCACACGCTGGAATTCATCCGTCTCTCCCTCGGATCTCATCTTACACACATAACCGGGAATATGTGTGTGTGTGTGTGTGTGTGTGTGTGTGTGTGTGTGTGTGTGTGTGTGTGTGTGCGTGCGTGCAGCTGTCACGCACACGGTTACGGGTCTCCAGAGTGCCGGTGACCTCTGGGTCAACATGAGAACCAGAAAGGCCGTTGAAAGCTTTTGACACGAGCACGCTGACAGAAACACACAGCAACACACACATGAACAAACACTTAAAACTCAACACTAAAGCTTCTTTATCATTCACTGATGTATTCTATATATGTGTACAACGACAATGCACAAGTCAAGATTTTTGTCCCCAAATACACATTTCTGTACCAAAAGAGATATTGCTGGACTTTCACAATAGTAATAATTGTTGATTAAAACCTAGCAGCACATTTCTTCAGCAGATATTCTCAATGACAGCATCCAAAAGTGTCTCATCAATCACTCACATCCAGTGTTTTTATTTCAGCGTGTTAAAACATTTAGTGGCCAGTTATGGAGTTTATTTAATGATATTACTTTTATAACAGTATTCAAGTGTGTTAGTGATTTGTGTACACACACTGCTGTTGTTCAGTCAACCGTAATCTCAAGTTTACTTTAATGAATCTTATTTCCTTTCAATCTCTTCACTGTGATCATAACAGAAAATATGCAGAATGTTTGACGTTGAAACAGCTAATATCTACCGTATTGTATAGACATTAACATGTACAGTGTGTGTGTGTGTGTGTGTGTGTGTGTGTGTGTGTGTGTGTGTGTGTGTGTGTGTGTGTGTGTGTGCGTACCTCAGCGGGTGGGACACCTTCAGGTGGGCGGCACTGCAGTAACACTTCCTGTTCCAGTGACACTTCCTTACCCAGCGGCTCCTGCTCAAACGTCTTCCTCAAAACTGATGAAGGTGGAAGAGACAAGTAGAGAAAATTCAGTCTGTGATTTCAATGAGAATAAACACATACACTACCAGTCAAAAGTTTAGAAACACTTGACAAAAATGTTTTTCATAATCTTTTAATATAAAGGTGTGCTTCAATGTTAGAAATTACTCGTGTAGACAAAAATATAATTGTGCTAACATATTAATTTATACAATTTTTTCATTAAAAAAATATTTTTGAAATGGATTACTTGAATCAAAGAATCAATTAAAAGCAGCCAATAAGAGTGCAGCATAGATGGAAATTCCTTCAATAATGTTTAAAAAGCTTCCCAGGTTGAGATCTCAAGAAGCTGAATGATAAAATGCTAAAAGTATGATTCTGCAAATTCTAGCCAAAGGACTTGACTACTTTAAAGATGCTAAAAAGAAAAAGAGTGTTTCCAAACTTTTGACTGGTAGTGTACATGCATATTGTGTTTCCATGATTCCATTTGTGGAAACTTTCCACAGAAATGATGACTTCTGAATCTTTAACCCAACCCCTTAAACCAAACCCTCACAGAAAACTTTCTGCATCTTAACATTTTTCAGTTTTCATTCT
Organism: Oreonectes daqikongensis; assembly: GCA_026939265.1. Classification (NCBI taxonomy): domain Eukaryota; kingdom Metazoa; phylum Chordata; class Actinopteri; order Cypriniformes; family Nemacheilidae; genus Oreonectes; species Oreonectes daqikongensis. Next base: position 16,352 of record JAOTQM010000700.1, read on the forward strand.
TTATTCACATTTATATCATACAGTTGTGTGTCTGTGTGATTTACTTTGACATCTGCTCAAGGATTTGCTCTTCATTCATTTTATTCTCTCATGTATGTATACATGTGGGTATGAATGTAATTTCTCCTGATGCTTTCTGTAAACGTTCATGGCCGTGTGTGTGTGTGTGTGTGTGTGTGTGTGTGTGTGTTTGTGTGTGTGTGTGTGTGTGTGTGTTTGTGGTGTGTGTGTGTGTGTGTGTGTGTGGTGTGTGTGTGTGTGTGTGTGTGTGTGTGTGTGTGTGTGTGTGTTTGTGGTGTGTGTGTGTGTGTGTGTGTGTGTGTGTGTGTGTGTGTGTGTTTGTGGTGTGTGGGTGTTAACACTCAATGTCTCATGGACAGAAGGCCAAGGCAACACATCACATGTGAACCTGTGAATTGTAAGAAATGTGTGTTAGTACGGCCGAACATCACATTCTGATTCAATGAACATTTTAGAATAAACATTTTGAATGTAACTGGCATCAATTGCTTCAAAATGTTGTTCCTAAATATTGACTGTCATCCTAAAATAATTGTTTTTTCATCCGGAACCTTCGATTGTCTCCATTGAGATTTCTCTTTTCAGCTCAACATAAAACAAACGGTCGCATGAGGAGAAAATCTTTAGCCGGTCAAGATTTTACTACTTGGTTCATTTAAAACACGCACACACATGCGCACACAAATTCTGCGCGTGTGTTTTTGTTCACATTACTGATGGCCTCAAAGAAGGAGCTGGTAATAGGCATATAAATCACTTTTCTGTGTGTGTGCGTGTGTGTGCGTGTGTGTGTGCGTGCGTGCGTGCGTGCGTGTGTGCGTGTGTGTTTTTTGAGGGTAAAGTAATGCATTCAACTCACAGTTTTCGTGCACAACATCACTACAGTAACAAATCTTAAACAGCTCTGATATCATGAACAGAGCTAAAGAAGCACGCGCACACGCACACACACACACACACACACACACACACACACACACTGTTGATAAATCTGCAACAGAGGTGAAGAAATGACACATCAGAGGATTAATGTAGTATGTTTCTTTAACTATTAAGAGCCTGCTGTTATCATAATTACAATATGACTTCTGTTTATCATCTAAATTATTATTAATCTAAATTAAATTATTACATGTATATATTCGTATTGCTCCAGCTGCTGCTTTGCATTGCACTTCTTTACCGTAGTAAAATCACTTTAATCGATTACATGTGAAATAACCACATGAGGTCAGTTTGAGTTTGATGAATCAAATATGAAGATTCTGTCATTAATACACTTAACAGTTGTTATAAATGTCTGAAATGTTCAGTGACTCACAAAAATCTACGATTAAATTACTGGCCAATCATTTCTATATGATGAAGGTGAGGACGGTCTGGCAAACTTTAAAATACTGTAAATAAAATGATCCAAGTGATGTTCTGGAGTCATAGACAAAAACTCACCAAACTAAAGAAAGTGTAGCAGATGAGGGTTAATAATGAGGATTTCATTTGTGAATTACTCTTCAAGATTTACTGCTCTTAGAAAACTGTGACAACAATGTGATAAAAAGAGCACATTTTAATAGTAGAAGTAATGACATTTATTAACAATAATTATCAACAATTCCTCCTCCAAGCAATATAACATAATTAAATGTGCACTGTTTACAACTGCAAAACAACTGATGTTAACTAAATCAAATCCATACACAACACAAGCAGTGGATTCCTGACAGCGCACACACACACACACACACACACACACACACACACACACACACACCGTCTCTATATGTGTGTGTACATGAATTAAATCAGTGAGGTCATTGATCATCTCCTTCAATCTTCCTGTCATGTTTGTGTCTCTCTGTTTGATAGCAGTTATATGTCAGTGTGTGTGTGTGTGTGTGTGTGTGTGTGTGTGTGTGTGTGTGTGTGTGTGTGTGTGTGTGTCAGAGAGATGTTTGCCCTGTTAAATCACCCATAAAATAACCCAGATGAGAGTTCCCACAATGCCTGACACACACAAACATTGATTATTTACACAAGTATCTATATACTTCTATTGTTTATATGTAATTGTAATAAACCTATTTGCTAGAACATGTAGCAACAATTGGTCTGCATGCGTCTGTCTGTTTATCTGTTTTGTCTGTTGTCTCTCTGCATGTCTGTATACGTTTGTCTGTCTGTCTGGTGTTTTTAAAGTTGTTTTGCTAAGTGCATTGATTTATTTTCACTCAGATTCTGAAGCCATACAGAAGACAGGAAGTTTTATCTACTGCACCACCAATCAGCTCCAGCCCGTCTTTCTGTCTCTCCGTCTTTCTGGCACGCACGCACGCACGCACACACACACACACACGCACGCACACTGCTAACCTGTTTCACACACATACACATGAGAGCAAGTGTAGGAAATTAACAAGATTAATATAACCATAAAGAGACGTCCAGACAGTGTGTGTGTGTGTGTGTGTGTGTGTGTGCATGAGACACACTGTCTCTGATCTGCATAAATGCTCCATTACCTTCAGCCAGCTGTACACACATACACACACTTACAGTACTCACAGACCGCGTGTGTGTTTGTGTCGATAAACATGAAGCCAAAGAGTCTCTCAGACAGAGAATCTCCTGCAGTAACATCAGAGTCAAGGTTCTTCTCGTAAAACTGTGTGTGTGTGTGTGTGTGTGTGTGTGTGTGTGTGTGTGTGTGTCTTTTTATACTCACATGCAATGCGGACGTGCACCTTGCGGCTCTTTGTGGTTCCTGCCGAGCTCCAGGCGACACACTGGCACCAGTAATCCTCCAAACCAAACAACTCCTCCACCTGCTGTCGGGAGATCTCTATCCTCGCTTCCCGAACCACCAAACCTGCACCACACAAACACAAACACACACATCAGATGTCTGATGTAACGTCTGGTGCGGGATTTACACCTGGATTTAACTTGTGGTGTCACTAAAGCAACTACACAAATCAAGTAATGGCACAAACATGCAATGCAATGCCAAAGGAGACTCCCATTCAAGTGTGCAAGAAAAAAACATCACAATGTCTTTAAGACATATTTCCTGATAACAAATCAATACTGTTGGTTTACCCTCTGGGTTTATTTGTTTGGAATAATGGGTATTTTTATGGTTGTTTGTGCCATTTCTTGAATGTTGAATGTGAAAACCTGCAGCCTTGAACATCCGGCGGTACACATACACATGAATATTTGAAGAGAAATCACTAATGGTCAAGCAGTTAAAAGAGACACTAAAGCAGATTTCACACAAGATAATGTGAAGAATGCTGATGTCTTACACAGTCAAGGCCTAAAACAAACACACGCACGCACGCACAGGGTCAGCAAGAGGATATAAGACAAAACAGGCAAATAAATAAACTAAAACTCTGAAAAAAGCAACAGAAGAGCAGTGCCAAAGTTTTGTGTCTCTCTGTCTTTGATTCTGTGTAAATAGATAAAACAGATTTTTTTGTTATTTGAACATCAGTGTCAATAAACATTTTTGTCAATTATCTTATTTTGAGAGTACTAATGAATGTGAACATGTATCTAACCTTGAATATAATCATGAATTCAAGGTTGAAATTAGGTTGAATTCAGGTTGTGAAAGTTGTTGGGAAAGCCTGGAATAAACATCTTTTTAACATTCACTTTGCAATCAAATTTAGATGTAGACTGACATCTTTTCATCATCCATGTAACAAAAAACAGATTTCCACTTTCCAACAAAATCTCAACGTTGCAGACACGTTGCAGAGATGTCTTTTCAACGTCTTTTCCACAAGTGAAATGTTTAAACTGATCATAATTCATTATGCAAATAAATTCACAATGCTGGGGTATCGTAGGTGGTTGCCATCACATTTACAGCATGTGATTGCTAGGCTGTTCTGAGTGGGTTGCTATGCAGTTGCTAAGACGTCACTAGGGGGCTGTTTACATCTCAAGCCTCTAGTATGACCAGTTGATTTAGCAAAGCTCACTAGTATAAACAGAATGTTGGAGGAATATCAAAACACCACTGCCTAAAAATCACACACACATAGACAAAAACATATAAACACACTCAGAAAATCAATGATGGCAATAATGTGACACGGGTGTATTTACAATGCGATCTGTTAGGACAAACACACTTTTTGTTTTGGATTATTAGGAGTATGAATTGAAATCTGGCACAAAAGTGAGTTTGTGTTTTAGAGTTCTCTATGGGACACTCATCAAACAAGACAAAGCAGATGAATCGGGAACATTCACTCTGAATTTAGTGAGAAAATGCTAATCTATCTCTCTCTCTCTTTCTCTCTTTACTGTTATTCGCCTCCTTGAAAATATCATAAAATGAACAGTCCATATATCATGTGGAATGAGCCCGGCTTTTAAACAATTTATTTGTGTACATATAACAAAAGATGTGTTTGCTGTTCATTGGATAGATAGAAAGACAAACATATACAATGTATGAATAGCATTTTTCTCTTTGTTTCAGCTTCTTTATACATGATGTAAAAACGTCAGTCTTCATTTCCAGAAGACTATAGAAAATGACTGAGCTCCATTTGTGAAAGCGGCAGCCGTTTTAAGAAACGCCTCTCTGTTGCACAAATTTACTAACAAGTCTGTTAAGCGAGGTCCTGTGAGATGAAGACTCCGGCAGTAAAGAGTCTTTCCCAACGGAACCGGATAATGAGTCTTCTGCACAATTTAGACGCAGACACACAAAACACAACACACGCAACAAGCCAATTACACACCAGCATTTCATGACATGGAACAGATTTAACCTTGTTTACACGGAATGGCCAAAACAAACAATGAAATTGATTCATAACGATATTACGAAAGAGAGAGAGAGAGAGAGAGAGAAAGAGAGAGAGCAATGGGCGTTTAAGACAAACCATTGGAGAGAAAACCGAATTAAATGCATAAACTACACCTCTCTCTCTCTCTCTCTCTCTCTCTCTCTCTCTCTCTTTCAAACACACACACACACACACACACACACACACACACACACACAGAATAATGTTTTGATGATAAACGTTAAGTGTGAAACATTGAGGTGGTCAGATATAGTTTCAGGACAGTGTTTGGAGTGGTCGGAAGCGTTTCAATTGGCCGTAATAACTGCACACTTTGACCCGGAGTGATATCTGAGGTGTGATTATGACAGTGAAGTTTCCACCACAGAGACATTACAGCAGAATTATTGCGGTGAGTTGATATCAAAGATCCATTAGAGTCATTAGCTCAATAGGAGCTTGTTAACCTCGGTGTAATGAATTACTGAAAGATCGGCTCGAGCGCGTCACTCTCAGACGATGCTGTTTTTCTCAGAACGGAGCGAGTGAACATGAGCGGGGGTCTGCGTCCATCACACCTCAAAGAACACAGCTTTTACGTTGAACAGCAGGGTGTTTCAAGGACAAACATCAGGCACGAAACATACTCTCGACACAAATGCTTCTAGCCAAACAAGCTCAATTTCACGCATCGCTGCTTTCTTAAACGTGTCAGACCTCAATCCGGATTTCTAAGGTCTGCATACTTCTGCACTATTTCACACCAATTTACTAGGACCGGATGATAAATAAGTGTACAAAAAGAATATTGAGAGATGCATATATACGTATATTTATCGATCAACATAAAAATTTGGAAAGATAACTATATTTTAGGTAAATCACCAAAGCCCAGAAAAGTTTGCCTAAAGCATAACTATGTGGAAAGCATATGATTTATGATAAATAACTTAGCATCATTTTTGAACACAACACACATCAGGGCAAGTGTGAGGTTTTGTTGGTGTGGGAAGACATGGTGGTGATAACCGGAGCTACTTCCCGTCCATAACAGTCATATTGATCGTAGTAAAGAAGCCTCATAAAAATTCCTCGTAACATTACATAAATAATACACAAACCCGTACAGTATGTGTGTGTATATATCTATACTGCCGGCGGTACCTAAAGCAATGAACCCATGAATAAACCAGAGCTATCAGAATTTTATTACACTTCAGGAAAGACCATAATGTTTCCCTGGTCATAAATGAAAGTAGTGCTGAATGTGTGTGACTGACCCGACGTCTCGTCCACCCTCTCTTCTATAGTGTGTTCTCTCTGATGGACCCACTCGCTGTTACACTTAAAGTAGATTTGAGTGGCGGGCGTGGCCGTGCAGTACAGATTGACACCCTTGTTTTTGATGATGTAAGCGTCTTCCGGCTCCAACAGGAAGTGTGGGAGGGGCTCTGGAGGATCGCTGGGGAAGGTCTCCGGTAGCTCACCCAATCCCAACAGGAAGTCATCATCCACTGAGGAGAGAAACACAAACAACATGAAGCATCAGTAGACCGGTGAGATGAGAGCATCAACAGTGATTTTCTCAACTGTACTGAAACCAGACACTTCTAATGTACTTCAGGTAAACTGCACACCTGTCAACATCTGCTTGAAAGATGACAAATGATTGTTAATGAACTGAAGAGAGAACTGTGTGTCTCTAAGCACTGCAGAAGTTCAAATTCACAACAAAAATCCCATTTTGCCAATTTATTCCAAAATGAATTTTTGCAGGGCCGCTTATATAATATAATGAAATTTTCATTACACTGGGGATGTTTCACATTCACACACACACAGACACACACACACAGACACACACACACAGTGAGAGAGAGAGAGAGAGAGAGAGAGAGAGAGAGAGAGAGAGAGAGAGAGAGAGAGAGAGAGAGAGAGAGAGAGAGAGAGAGGTGCATGTGTGTTTTGGGAGGGGGTGTCATTATGAGACACAATGTTATGGTCCCTAACTGATCCTAAGAAATAGAGTAACTGATGCTTATTTTTAGAAAACAAACATGACTCTTTATATAACACTCACTCCAATCATTTAGTCTTTTTAGCTTCAATGTGAATGAATGAAAGATCAAACATGGCAATGGCTAAATAAATAAACAACTATAAATCTATAAACTAATAAATGAATGAGAGAAGCATGGAATGAATATTAACAGCCATTACATTTTACATTTACATTTATTCATTTGGCAGACACTTTTATCCAAAGCAACTTACAATTGAGGAAAACAGCAAGCGATTCGTTAATAAATGAACGGATGAAACAAGAAACATATATACTGTACATATGAATACACAAACCTCTGAATGAACAGTATTACAACTCCTCCCTATATACAAACACACACACACACACACACACACATACACACACACACACACACACACACACACACACACACACACAGCTGCGGAGGACTGAAGGTGGGATCATAACATTACTATTATAACTTGTGCAATATTTCCTTATTTTTGACTAATTCTGTTTGCGCATCACTATTTGCACTATATGCACATGCACTGCACTTTAAATGATCTTGTTTAGTGTTTGTCTATTTCTAATTTTACTTGTTTATTGCTGCTGTTGTCTATGAGAGCTACCAAACAAATTTCGTTGTATCACTACAATGACAATAAAGTCTTACTTACTTACTTAGTCATGTAACACAGGTTCAAACACACAAGTTCTTTAATTCCATAAAAACACAAACACGCATAAATATATTTTAATTAACATGATTTCACATCTGACACACACTTTCATCTAAATAAGTTAAAGAGCATTAAATCTATTTGATCAGGATGCGTGTCCGCTGAGATCATTATTTTCTTTAAGGAAGAAATCACACGCACGCACGGATTGATGAAAACTCATATTGATCCCTGCACTTATCAATACATACACCGGATACTTGAGTCACACACACACAAGTGTCACATTATTATTGAACGCCTCCATTAGATGCCCACTGACCCGTCCAATGGCACACAGTCTGAGTCATAACTCATCTCTGACTGTCTCTCTTTCTCCATCACACACCCCAAATTAACACTCTGTAGGGTACATTACCTTCCCTTAATGGGTCACAGCACAGTCAAGGTGTATAATGAAGCCCACGGCGTGTGGACGTGTGTTTTGTTTGGATGTGTGTCGTGTTTGCCAATGTTATTACGAAACAAATGATCCGAGGATAAATTCATTGACTTCAATCCAAGATTAACCTTATACACACAAACACACTTCATCTCTTTTCATCCTATTCACACTAAACAAAAACAAATGAAACACATGAAACCAAACCACTCCACGAACTAAAGAAAAACTAAAAATATACTTTTATTTACTTCTTTAAAATACACTGCATTAAATAAAAAGTGAGCCTGACTGCTACTGAAATGTCACTACGCTAACATGTATACTACAGATATCTGAAAGTGATCTATTGTCAGATATGGTGACCTGAAATGTGAGTCATGAACACACACACACATCCACCCGGAGCAGTGGGCAGCTATCACTGCAGCACCCGGGGAGCTAGTGAGGGTACGGTGCTCAACAACACGTCAGCCGTTACCCACCGGCAGTGAGACCTTCTGGTCACGAGTCTGACTCTCTAAACACTGGGTTTAAATGAACTCAAAGTTCATTAAGATTAAAAACCTATTCAATCATTTTTTACTACTTTCACACACAGTTTATTATGTTTATTTTAAGTTTCATGAACTAAAAAATGGGCTACAAGTATTGAAATATCACTACACCTACAGTATTAGGTCACTTGTAGTATAGATGCAGTACAAATAAAACATTTTGTAAACAAGTTGTGTACTACCAAGTTTACTACTGTAACACTTATAAAAGTATACTTTTATAAACTAAAAAATGGGCAAATTTAGTTCCAAGTAATATTGAAATATACTTACAAGAAGTAAAGATGTAATCCACAGAAAACATCTCTTTAATAGGTAAAGAGTCAATTCATCTGCACACACACGCACACACACACCCACACACACGCACGCACACACACCCACACACACACACCCACACACACGCACACACACCACACACCACACACACACACACACACACACACACACACACACACACACACACACACACACACACACACACACACACACACACACACACACACACACACACACACACAAACGCACACACGCACACACGCACACACACACACATGCACACACACGCACGCACGCACACACGCACAAACACACACACAGTATGGACACTTCAGTAATGTACTTGATGTTTGTGTGAGTCAATGAGAGTGAAGAGCATGAATGAGCTCTTATAATCAACAATGTTTATCTCTGGTACACAGACTCATCCCTTACACACAACACCACGATAAACATCTGCTTTAATTACTGACCCACACCGCCGACAGCAGCGACACACACTTCAAAGCTATCGGGAGCAAGCAGACTGAGCGCTGAGAACACGTGTGTGTGTGTGTGTGTGTGTGCGTGTGTTTAAAATCAGCCCAACACATGCTCATTTAAATACAGACAATGAGTGTTTGTTGTTGTGATCTCTCATGTGAGCACTCATCTATCATATACATGACATGACTAAAGCTCAGCTGGACTGTCTGGACACACACACGCACGCGCGCGCACGCACGCACGCACACACACACACACACACACACACACGCCAGGGGGATTCCCATTGAGATCTATTGTTGTTAAATAAAGCAAATTATAATGACTATAGACTCACAAAAAAGATGTGAGATCTCCTGAGCTATGAAAGAGCAATGTTTGAGAAATGACATTCTGGATATTCTTTATTCGTCATTTAAAGGAACATTTCTTTCAACTTTTAATGAACTATTGATCTTGAGTTAAATAGTAAATAACATCTTACATTTCCATCTCACACAATGTTATATAAGTTTAGAAATTCTGAAATGTAATTAAGCTGTTTAGACAAATTTATGCTGCTTAACACATTGTTGAAAGCATCTCAGCGTTTTTGTTCCACAAATTAAAGTAAATCGGGTGATACGTACGTCTACGCTGGCTTGAAATGACATGCGGGCGGGTTAAAAATGACAGAGAATGTTCATTTTTGTGTGAACTGTACCTTTAAAGTCAGAAGGTATCAACACGCGGGGAAAACTGGGAAACAAGAGGCTGTTTTCTGTCCTCATTATCCATCTGTCACCAGCAACTCACAAGCTCTCAAAACATGAACGTCATTACAAACAAAGCCCAAGTCCCTCATCCCATCAGACTCACGACGCTTCAAAGCTCAACGTTTGAGAAAAACTCATTTCAGTCTGAACATTTCGACTGAAGACTTCACAAAAGCAATAACAGATGCAGAGAACGGAAGAGAGACACGCAGAACTTTAGAGTAAACGCCACATCTGAACAAAAGCATTTCATGATAGAAAGAGATGTTTTGTAAGCACTTAGTCAAACTTTCACCTTGGCTGAAAAAAGTTTTTAAAAGAAGAATTTAGAGAATGAAACTTTTGAAATTAAATGTGGACATGAGCACAGATCAGACACTTCACAGATCCTCCAGAAACCTCGTGATTTTGCTCTCGATGTGCTAAAGTTATTTCTGGTATTATGTCAATATACAGATTCTACATTGTGATTTAAAAAATACATGTTTTATGATTTAAGTAAAAAAAACATCATTGAGATCTTTTTTTGTTACATACATGATTTCAAAACCTGCACGTAAAATAAAAAATTATTAGAAATAAAAAGATTGCATGATTTATTCTTATATTTAAAATAAATCCTAATGTGCTTTATTAGACCGGTTTCACCAACTGAATAAAATATGAATTTTAATGTTAAAACAGCAGGAAAGAGAAATTTGGGGACTTCATTTTGGAAATGTAATTTTGACTAAAGACCAAAAACTGAAGTCTAAGACTAAGTTTCGGTCTTGAAAGATTTAAGAATCAAGTCTTCACCTCGAGGACCCCAGCTGATCTTTACTCACATATCTACAGAGGAGGTTAAAGTGACGTGTTTGACAGCTGTCAATCAAAGTGAGGTCTGAAAGTTAGACGATGAGTTTACGACAGATGAGGCGTCACATCTGTTGAACTGAGGATTTTATCATCATATTCAGTGAAATAAATCACAGTATTCACAACATGTCACATCATACATTATATATAACGTTTCATATATAATACATATTTCAGCTGAAGCAGGAACTGTTTTCTCTCTTTCTCTCTCTAAAAGATTGAGTGTTGAATGCAAACTCTGCATTATAAGTGAACAGATTCTGTATTCCTCCATCAATATTACAGACTGAGAACATCTACTGCTGCTGACATTACAACAGTCAGATATTATTCAACAGCTTATTTCTTCCTTTTACCACGTTATTTCTCTCCACAAATAATGATAAGTGTGATTTCTTGCACCACAAACCATCAGAATGTGTTTCTTCATAAATATTTACACCCTTTGACCAATGCTTAGAATGACACCACCTGTTTTGCGACAGTATCTTTATGACATGTATTGTACATGTAAAGGATTTCTGTTTGAACAAATGCTTTGTGTGATCTGTATGTGTATACATTACACAAAACATCTTCCACAGTTTAAAAAGACTGAAGTCTAAACAAATGTTTGATTAATTGAAATATGGATATTTCATAGGCTATTTTAAACCCATATTTTACCCAGACATGCGTTAAAAAAACCCAGAATTTTTAAAGTGTATTTATTTAAAAATATATTGTTGGTTCCGTTTGTGCTAAAAAAAAAATGTTATCAGATGTTATTACTGCTTGGAAATATTATTCTTGACCACACATTTCAGTCTTTCCTTATTCAAGCAAATATGAACTTTCATCTAAACTCGATTTCAATACAGAACATGATTGAAAATGTCGCCTGGGGGTTTGTTACCAATAAATCCTCCATGTGAGCTGACTTTGACTATTAAACGCAGAATGCTCAAAATGATCAGACTGTAAATTACAAACTAAAATGAGAAATTCTAAGCGAAATGTTGAATGAGCTCATTTGTAAGTCGCTTTGTAAAAAATGTCAGCAAAATGAATAAATGTAAATTGTGTCACTAACAAAAACAACAACAGTCTCACTCCCTGAGCTGTGAGAGGCGAGCGTGTGACAGAGCTTTGATGATGATGATGATGATGATGATGATGATGATGAAGTATTTCCTCCATCACCTGTCAGTGTACAGTGTTTGTGCATGTGATCATGTGATACGTCCTCAAACCCGCACGAAAAAAGCTTCCCAGGAGTGGATGGCAACTAGACATTGCAAACACACACACACACACACACACTCCTGCACGATGGACACACCGCAACGCAACACAATAAGAGAGAGAGATGGGAAGAGAACTTTTAGTTTCCTGCACCATCGCTGATCAAAGCTAAGAGCTTGAGAATGAAGCCCCCTATTGAGTTACTGTCAATCACATACTTGAACTTACACACTAATAAGAGCTGCAGAACCTCGATAAATCCATCACTGTGATAACAGCTGCCGACACACACACACACACACAATACAGCTGAAATCTACACTTCCGTCACGAGAGTACAGATTCACAAACTCAAATCCACTTAGAATGTTAGTAAAGTTTTCTAGTAACAAAAATGTTTCACAACAGTTCTCAGTTGTGTTTTATTTAAGTCTTAGATGTTTCTCCTAAAACTGCTCAGGAGAAATAAAGAGAATGAAATGAGACAGTAATTGTTAAAGCACATGAAGAGTCTGGAGGTGTATGTCAGTCTTCATATTATGTGTTCACCAAACTATCGTACATACTGCTGTGCATTAAATTATTTTCATGTTTATCATCATTGTATTTGTCCTGTGTTTCACCACAATGATCCAAAAATCCTTAAAACAAGATTCATTTGAGAAACCAAAGAATTCATGTCTTGAGAAATTAGCTTAAAACATCAACAACATGTGTTTTATATAAGATTTCCTTTCTTTTTTTAAGACAAAGCATTGCAACATTTCGTAGATTTCTCTGAAAGCAACACATCAAATTTTGCAAACCGCTATTGCAAACCCAGAAGTTTGGTTAAATATCATTTCTTGTGTTGCTTGCGTAGTGACGCAGGTGACACAAAGTTTCTCATCGTTCTCAATAAAGCGAGGCATACGACAACCCTTTAAAAACCCAGTCGAGCGTTTCCATTTCATCCCAGCTCACATACAAACACCTACAGAGGGTCAGCGTCCCAAACTAAGCGCGTATCTCTATAAAATACCTCACTGCTACAGTAAAGTCTCCCACCGCCGGTTCATTCATCATCTCAGCCGGCTACTTCCCCGTCCTGTCAGAGGAGAAGTGGGTTCACCACACTCATCATGAAACACCAGATACGGGTCAGCCGAGAGTAAAAGCGGGAAAATAAGCCCAGAAAGCTCTGATGGAGAGGATGTGAAGGATTTGCAATGGTGGGCTCTACACAGGCTTACAGGAGTCTGGCACCGGTGGCCTTGTTGATCCGGGCCGTTCTGCGGGAGAGAAATGAAGGTTACACATCACAGGCCATCCAGTCTCGACTGAGGGATTTAAGGACAAGCTCGATAACCTCTGATAACTTGTAAAAGTCCCACTTCTGAGATCTGAGTTACCTTGGAGGAGAGAGGTTAAAAGTGCACGCTGCAGAGATGTGTGTGTGTGTCTGACGCTGGACACGAAACCTCAGATCATTTGCACAGAAACTCTCAAAACAACTCCAAAACTTTCCCCATGAAAGCTTCGGGCCTCTTTTCATTTGCCTTGTGATTCAGGAAGCAAACACAACACAGAACAACATAGAAGGTCCAGCGGCGGCGCAAAGTGGACTCGACTTTCTTAACCACACAACACAAAGTGTCAAGACTCGCGGGGATGCATGATCAGCATTACAAATATCTCTAAATGATTCATGGCCAACCAAAACATCTATAAATTATGGAAAGCTTATTTAATTTTTGATGAATGATTTATTGGCGCTGTAGATGGTTCACATCTGACTCGAGTTAATCTCTGCCTCCACTTCTTACCTATTTAGTCATACACTGAATTATTCACAAATGTCAATTTTTTCTTCATTAATCTGATTTCATACTAAGTGATGTTACACACGCATATAGATACAAAAATTAACATGTGCAATGCCAGTAGCTATCTCTGTTAACTTCAAGAATTAGATTTTGCAGCTTGAAAATTTGTGTAGCCTTGAGGAACGTTCACAAAGGACGCAAAAACAATGTTACAATAAAACACTTGGAAAACATTGCAGCAGGTGATCTCAGGGGTATTTGTAACCATTTTACGAGGTGGCTGATTTGTATTAATGCATACAATGTGAAATGTATAGCAATGTATGATTATTAGACAAGTAAGGGATAATGTACAGGCAGCTGGTTGTTATCGCAGAAATAAATCCCGACAGTGTGATCAGGACACGAGGAAGTTTTCTTTCTGTTTTACATGAGAAACGACGCTCAAATGTCACGAACAGTCAGAAGAGTTTATTTCCAAAACAAGAAAACTCATGTTTTTCAAACGGTTTGATTATGCCATAATAACAAAACTAAACTAACACAATAAAAACATGATAACATAAAAACATGTTTTTAAAAGAATTTTAAAAAAGGAGTTACCTCGTTTTGGAAACAAACTCTTCAAATATAATGTCATATATGTTATTAAAAGATATATAAATTTTTTTGTGTAATATTAAACTGTACCTGTAAAAATGATTTGCAGCATCCAGGTTGCGTGTGTTATTAGTTTTGAGTGTTTGTTATCTGGGAATAACAAACCTGCAAATGTCGCACCTCCAATGAGTCGTGTATTAAAAAGCAATAATGAAGCATCACTCCTAAACTAAACCGTCACTAAAACAAAAGCAGATCGTGCTAAAACGTATGAATGAGACTATACGAATTCATATGAATTAGCCACCCATAAAATAAAGTTACGAGCTTTAATATATTATTTAATATATATATTTAATATATATAAATATATTGTTTATATATCAAAATTGCGTAGTAAACACATAAGAAAATCATCCTTCTAGAAAGGTTGCCCCAGTCCTAGCTGGACAATGTAGACAGAAAAAAGAAAGGATAAGCACACACCCCTATGTATATCTTTTCCATTGTAAGCGTATTTCTGTACACTCAGTCGTTGTATTACAAACTGAGAGACAAATGGCAATGATGTTCTGCAGCAATCCACAGACGATCCCCGAACATTCAACAAAGCGCGTCAGATGTGAGGAGAATAAGGAACACAAATAAAGCTTTGAATGTGAATCTCTGTCAACAGACACAGGAAGGAGTTTGTTCACATCGACTCAGAGAGATGTGTCGACTCTTTTCTCTTTTGTGTAGTGTTAACACATGAGATGTCGTCTTTTAGTGCGAGGGCCACGGGGGACTTCACATCAAAAGCACAATGTTGTGTGTGTGTGTGGATCACAGTATAAAGAATGTGATATCCCATCAGTGCAGACCAACAAATGCACACATTGAGATGAAAACACACACTTGTACACACGTGAATATCAAAAGAGAAAGAAATCTGTACATTGAAAAGCACACTTTTGTATAGCTACACACACAAACACACACACATGTGTGTAAAGGACTGGATTGCCATTGTTGTGAAAGCTAATGTGGTCTTTATGTGTAACACAGCAGCTGTGAGGCCCATACAAGAGACAGTGAGAGAGAGAGAGAGAGAGAGAGAGAGAGAGAGAGAGAGAGAGAGAGAGAGAGAGAGAGAGAGAGAGAGAGAGAGAGAGAGAGAGAGAGAGAGAGAGAGAGAGAGAGAGAGAGAGAGAGAGAGAGAGAGAGAGCAAAAGACACGCCCTCTCTACTCTATGACAAATCACACGCTGGCATCGGCCGTTTGCTCCTCCCTCCTCGTATTCCTCTTGAGTTTGATGAATGACTCGATCTGAGAGTCCAGCTGCCTACACGCCTACACACACACACACACACACACACGTACACACACACGCACACACACGCACGCACACACACACACATGCACACACGCACGCACGCACACACATACACACACACACGCACGTACACACACACGCACACGCGCACACACGTACACACACGCACGCACGCACGCACACACACAAGTACGCACACTCACACACACACTCACGCGCACGCATGCATGCACACACAAGTACGCACACTCAAACACACACTCACGCGCACGCATGCACACACAAGTACGCACACTCACACACACACTCACACACACACTCACACGCACACACAAGTACGCACACTCACACACACACACACACACACACACACACTCACACACACACACTCACATGCACACTCACACACACACTCACGCGCACGCACGCATGCACACACAAGTACGCACACTTACACACACGTCGACATATAAGTTGACAAAAGCTGGGAGTGTTCATGAGTTCAGATTTTTTCTGTTTCACACACATATTCATAAAACTGGGTTCATCTAAATTAACAAATGCAATAGACGCCAGTCACAAAACTCTGAATCACCTTTATAAACATAAATCAGGAGAGAATTGATAAGAGACTTAAGAAGTGATTTCAGTGTGCACTTGCCATGTTTGTTTGCAGTTTGCTTCAGACGGTGGGCGATCTGACGCTCTGAGACTAATAATATCCTGGATCTGATACACTGAACATGTAGCTGTTATAGCATTTAAAACTATAACACGCACACACACACTTCTGCTGTTGTCTATTTCTAAACCAACAACTCAACAACACAGAGTCTAAATTTATTTTGATGCCAAATTTAAACCAACAACATCTTTTGTATAAATATATCCATATACTCAAACATCTGGGCTTTTTTCTTGCCTTGAGTCTTTTTTAAACACATGCAAACAGATTTAACAAAACAAAATCTGTTTTTCCAAGAACCTCCTGAAATCGACATTTCAGAGGTTCAGAAATCCCCGGATCACAACTCAAAAAGTAAACACACATTAGCAGTGCTGGAAATGGGCAAGATTCAATATATAAATGTATGAAATGTCCATACACAAAAACAACACAATCTGTCCTTAACTGAACACATCTCTGGGTTTAATTTCTTTAACACAAGATCAACACAAAATGATGTGTTAAAAAACACAATGTGTTAAAATTCCACAACACACAAAAATGAACACATCCTTTTAGAGAGCGTCGTGTTTGGAGGACATTTAAGGGATTAAAGAAGGAAATCTTCTACATTTTGAACTCCGCCGCCCCTGAAATTCTCTCCCTAGACTCCGTCACCCTCGCGTTTCCAGTCTTGCACATTATCATCACAAAATCATTCATTTAATAAACATTTACACTAACTTTCACAATACACTGTCAATACCTGACCATAACTCGCTCCCATCATAAACCTGCTTATAAACTATATTTTAGAGTTTATATTTACACAACAAAGTCTGACTTGACCCTTTAACTTGCGCTTCAATGAATTCATCACAGAAAATAAAGGGAAAGAAATAAAAAGATGAATTTGGATAAAGTGCTGCAGTTCTCAGAGTTACAGTGTGATGCTGCGGGGTGATGTCACACATGACTTTACCCAGAATGCTCAGCGACACAGAAAGAACCTTCACACAAACGCACACACAATCTGAAGGACTGAAGACGTCTTCTGAGGGGCAGAAGCGTGAGAACCAGAGAAGATTTAACCAGAGAAATAAAAAAAGAACCTCAAGAAAAACAAAAGTATTTTAGGAAAACTGACATCTTTATAGCTAACATAATAATAGTCCTCCTGCTTGAGAACGCGCGTACACACACACACACACACACACACAGGTCTGTTTCTGAGGGATGATGTCATATCTGGAATCTGGAGATGGAACAAACGGTTGTTGAAGAAAACAGAACTCATTCGGAAAATGTCTCTCTATCAATTTGTGTGCTTTGGTGAGACATTTTCTACAAAGATTTTTTTGTGGGTTTAGGTATGTTCAGAGAAAACATTTTAAATGTCAACTTTTGAATGTTCTATTAGGTCAAGCTAAAATGGCTGTTTACAGTACTAGGAAGCACAAAATTAAGCAGAACATGAGTTATAATTAATTGGGTTTTTTCAGTTCTGTTAAATCTAGAATCCGTATTGATTTTCGATACTTCAAAGCGATGAATGATCTTCTTTCTTTTGTTCTGATTTGGTGCAATAAGGTGCCTTGTGTATGGTTATTGAAGACAACTTGATCTTTGCCCCATCTTGGGTTAATTCTTGTTATTTTTTGTTCATCTTTCGTATTTTAATGACAGAATGCAGTTTAAATAGAATAACCTGTAAAAACTCAAAAAGTTTAGGATCCAAATTTAAATATAAAAATATAGTCTAAATGTCTTTTTTCTTTCATTTTTTTAAATAAATAAGACACACAGAGGGATAAATCAATGAATGGATGGAAAAGTGAAATATTTGTCATGTGAAGGTGAATTTAGACGTGTGTGTGTGTGTGTGTGTGTGTGTGTGTGCGCACGCGTGCGTGTGCGTTTGTCAGCTTTCATTATTGCATTACAGCACAAACTCATTTATTGTGATGGCAATCGTTTAGCAAAGGTTAGAATGCTGACTGACAGACACTCTGAACAATGTAATTTAACTAATGCTTCCAACCGTGTGTGTGTGTGTGTGTGTGTGTGTGTGTGTGTGTGTGTGTGTGTGTGTGTGTGTGCACTTGTGTTTGTGTCTTACTGAATTTAAAGCAAATCTATAGGCCTGATCTATCGCTCTCTCTGTCTTTCTCTCTTCAATATTTCACACACTTTGAATACTGAAGTAATTAAGACGTGACACTTCTTTAACACTCATCCTTACAACAGAAACACACTCATCTGTGTCTCAGATATTTCTCCTAAAAATCTCACAAATGTCTCTGTCATTAGAGTTTCAGAAGAGATCTCATTAATGTCTCAAACTCACATTTGTCTCGTCTGCAAATCAAAAGTCAATATTATTGAAGATCTCAATATGAACTCAAACATTTCTCATCAAATCCAGATTATTTGATTCTACATTCATTTACACCTCCAGACTCTTTTCATTTCTGAGCTATGAAAGAGAAACATCTGAGCAATAATGTTCCTCACAGCTGTTTATTTCGGAATACATTTCATACTTTAAAAATAATTTCCACTAAAAATACTGCAATCGAAAGTAACAGGACTTGTTTTGCCATTCATATACATGCACATCTTTGACTCAATGATATTAGCTTTGTGTGCTTCTCTTTTCAATATTTATTTCTATTGACTTCTGCTGTACATGCCCATTACAACTACTGATCAATCTGTATATTGTTTCATTCTTCTGCACGCTGAACCGCTCGATGTTTATTGAGCAACACTACAAATACATTTCTTATTCAGTATTTTTGTCGGTTTCCAGTACAAATATCATTCTTAAAAATTACTTAAGAAGCAAAATGACTTAAGATAGTATGTCATGTTTTCTATAAAGAAGAGTTTATGACTAAAACAAGAAAATTCAAGGTTTTCTAGTTTTAACTGGAAAATATTTGTTCTTGTTTTAAGCACAAACTCACTTCAGTTTGATGACATATTGGGCCTCATTTATGAAACGAGCGAACGACCGAAAACTGTGCATACGGTCTCAGCTTTCAATTTCTAAACCTGAAAAGATTACGTTTCTTCATGTCGCAAAATCTAGGGGTGAGGTCTCTATACCCTGAATTTACAGGGGCTTGATATGTAAATTACGATCGATTTCAGCCTCAACATTTATCCTATCAAGGTGTGATCATTCGTACGATGAGATCGGCGCCATACGTATGTTTGATGAATCACATGTACCCTGTCATAAGATGATTTCTGCACACGGATCTGCGTTCATTTCTACGTTAGATTGATAAATGAGACCCAATGTGATTTAAGAATGTTTTGATATTTGTACTCGAAAACAAGTTAAAAACACAGTGAGAAGTTCAACAAAACTATAACAAAGTGACGCGTCCAAATCCTGCCGCCACAATCTCACATCATTCATTCTTCAAGACAGAAGTGCTAAAAAAAGAATGTGTGTTTTTAAACTATTCAGATGAATGTAGAAAATCATTTAACATAAAATAATGTCATCACCTTTAGATGTGTTTATAAACTTCTAAACGTCAGACAGATGCCTTAACAAACCCATGCTGAGCGTGACGGAGTTTGTCTGAGATTCTGACAGCACGACAGTATTTTAAATATGGAAGCATATGATATAAGCCTCACATGAATAAATCATGTAACAGTGAGAAGTTCAGCGTCTCAGCTGCTCTCGGGTCTCTCTCTAGAGCTAGTCTCTCTCTGAGAGAGATAGAGAGAGAGAGAGAGAGAGATAGAGAGATGAGAGAGAGAGAGAGAGAGATCTCTCTCTCGATCTCTCTCTCTCTCTCTCTCTATCTCTCTCTCTCTCTCTCTCTCTCTCTCTCTCTCTCTCTCTCTCTCTCTCTCTCTCTCTCTCTCTCTCTCTCTCTCTCTCTCTCTCTCTCTCTCTCTCTCTCTCTCTCTCATCTCTGGTGAAGAAAACATTTCTTTCACAGGCACATCCGTCTACAAACCACTCAATAAAGTCCTTTCATAAAGTCCAAACATCTCTCAGATGACTTTAACAGAGGTTTCATGTGTCCCAATTCTATTGTTTGTTGACCTGCGTGATATAGGCAATATATTCTACATTATTTCATCAAAATAAAGTTTCTCTAAAGACGAATGAGCACATCATTAAGATGGAAATCAGATTTGGTTTAAATATTTTTTTTCTAATTTACACTTATTCAAATTAACTTACAAATGTCAATTTTTTTGTCTGATCCTTTTTTTTTTGTCTTCTTAGTTTCATGATTGTCCTCTTAAGTAACTGTTTTGAGTCTTTAATGGCTGAGATGTGCAATACTTATTTGCTCTTTAACCGTTTCTAAGTGGTGATCTAACTACAGTTTGCACTGTAAGTCTCTCTCGCACGCACGCACGCACACACACACACACACACACACACACACACACAGTAATGGTTTTCAGCTGTTATCAGTAGCGTGTTCTGGTGTAAAGTGTGTCAAACTCAGATGAGGAGCAGTAATGTGTTCCAGATGTCTTTATAAAGCGTGTGTGTGTGTGTGTGTGTGTGTGTGTGTGTGTGGTGTGTGTGTGTGTGTGTGTGTGTGTGTGTGTGCGCGCGTGTGCGCGTCTTCATTATTCCTGCTGTGCTGACAGCACAAGTGAAACTTCATTCGAGACACGCTAAACATGCTACACAGTAAAAGGCATGTTAACCCCCCGCCGTCCCTCCTCAGACACATGATCTGTTCGTCCCGGCCCATCTCAGCTCCTGTCTCCATCAAACCTCACACACACTACTGCAAGTGTTTACTGGTCTCACGGATGTCTCGCTTCATTCTCACACTGTGCTCTCATTCTATGAATACTGAATCTGAATCACACACAGTACAAACACAAAGAAACTCACAAAAAGCCTTCATACAGACTTCACTTCTCAAGTTTTCATATCACTAGCAAATCTATTCTTCTTTTTGTTGTATTTCATTTTATTTTCAAATTCTATCATGCTTATATTTGACTTATTCTTCTGTTTTAGTCTAATCTGAATTGTGAATGGTTTCATCTATATTTTGTGTGTGTACAGAGTAATAGCTTCTGTCTCTAAACATAGACTGTGCTGCATATCCAACCCCCCCCCCCTCTCTCTCTCTCTCTCTCTCTCTCTCTCTCTCTCTCTCCAGTAAACATTCCTCCTGTCTTCCACAGTCAGGCAAAGAGATGACTTCATTAACACACACATGCGCACACGCACACACACACACACACACACAAACACACACACACACAGTTATTTTCACCTTTATAAATGACGGTGATTTCATTAACTGATCATTTGAATTGCCATGAAAGCATGTGTGTAATCTGAGAGTTCATGAGTGTTTTCTGTCATAAAAATAAACTTAGTTTAGATTACATATTAATCCACACTTATCCTGTGTGTGTGCGTGTGTGTTTGTGTGTGTGTGTGTGTGTGTGCGTGCGTGCGTGCGTGTGTTTGCGTGTGTGTGTGCGTGAGTGTGTGTGCGCGCGCGCGTGTGTGTGTGTGTGTGTGTGTGTGTGTGCGCGTGCGTGCGTGTGAGTGAGTGTGCATGTACATAATATATGTACATAAAGTTATATTACTGTATATTAACTTATTATTTTATTCTGCTATTTAAATGTACATTTTACTTTTGTAAATCTTTGTTTAAACTTTTTTAAATTGGCTCTGTTCTGATGTTACTTGACACTTCTATCTTTAATAAAAAATGTATATAATAATGAAAAAAGTCTGACTGAAAAAAATTACCTACAACTAAAAATTTAAATAACATAAATTGATGGTTAAACAACTTTACATTGGAACAGAATCATGAAACAACACATCTAAACTGGTATATTTAAAGTTTGAAAACTTACAAGTATTGAAAAAAATAAATAGAAAAAACTATTAAATAATTTTGAACATCTTTGTTTGTCACTTACCCAAATATAAAACCATTTCAAACATTTCTCTCTCTCTCTCTCTCTCTCTCTCTCTCTCTCTCTCTCTAACTGCAGTGAAATAAATTCACTTGTCTTTATTCTTATCTGAGGCTATTTACCCGTGAATAAATTAATGAAACTACAGGGAAGCAATTAGTCAATATTAAGATGTGTAACAATGAGTTCTGCTTCACGGTGACATGCTGCAGTACAAAACATCACTTTTATATCATCAAACATTTCTCTCTTAGGAGATTAAAAACACAAATCAAATCACTTTATATCTCAACTGTTTCTCTTAGCCAGTAATGAGGTTAAACGGAGAACAAATTGAGTCTTTCTACTAAAGCATCTCAGGTTTTTCATTATATTGACCAAATAATGTGCTCTGTGCTATACACATTTACATTTAGTCATTTAGCAGATGCTAAATACACACAAGCAGTCAAAAGTTTTGGGACACTTACTCACTTATGTTTTTATATTTTTCCACATTTTAGAATAATAATAAACTCATCAAAATTATGAAATAAAACAAAGGAAACTATGGGAAATATTTTGTAATTCAAATAAATGAAAACATGTTATATTTTGTCATCTTTAGTGTCGTCACCTTTCGACCAGAATTTGCAGAAATGTTTGAGGTCTGAGATGCTTTTTAAACTATATTAAAGTAGTTTTAATCTATTTTGTGCTCTTATTGGCTGTTCATTATTCAGATATTTAAGCAAACACCTCAGATCATAAGTGTTTTTTAAATAATGAGAAATATTTGACCGCTAGTGTACACAGATAGTCTCTATTAATCTCAATGTATGTCAACTATTTTCTCAATTTGTATTTCTGCTGAACATCTGAGAAGTTTAAACAAACCTGAGAAGTGCATTCAGATGCTGAACTCATTGTGACATAAACAAAACCTTGAGAAAGCTGAAGACAAAGACACATTACATTTCCTTTATTCAGAGCATTTAAAGTGAGTGAGGAAACACAGGTGATGTGCCAAATATTCCATTAGCCCGTTCAAAAGCAGTCAATGACAATCTCTCATCTCTCCATTAGCATACAGAACATCTCACTCGCCCGAAGTGTGACGTCACCCACGACATGATGAAAGTGCCACTGCAAATCATTCACACACAATGTCATCCCAGAACTGAGCACAAACAAATCATTTTTATGAAAAAGGCCTATGTTATCTTCATATGGGATCCAAAATGTTAAAATTTCAAATGCAAAAACTTTAAATGACTCCATGAGTTAATAAACATCTTCTGAAGCCAAACAAAACATTCCCCAAAATGTAGAAAAAGTGAAAACAATTATAACATCATGCCTTTAACTTGAAATACAATTGGTGCTTGTGTGTCTTGTAACGATTTGTCATGTGATGTTTTTCACACACGCCGAACTATTTCTAAATTATTTCAGTTGTTTCAATCTTTTAAGGAGAATATTAACCATGTTATTATTTATAAAGGACGTATTGATACAAAAAATAAATAGAAAACCAATAGAAATTCAAAAGTCTTTTTGACACTACACATTTCCATAATACTTCCAAATATACTGATAATGATCATAAAAATGAAGAAATAATGGTTACACCAATATATTGAGTGAATATTTCATGCATTAGTATGTAAAGACAAGAGAAGATATTGAGTCCATCACAGATAATCTTACACGGGTCTCAGTGTTTCTCAATAGTCAATGAATTTCTCTTATCACACTTTACACCATAAACTGTTATTAAATATCAAGATCAGCTATATTATCATCAACACAATTCTCCAAACTTTTTTAAAATATCAAGAATGCTTTTGTGTCCATTAAAATGATCATTTACATCTTCATAAAATAAACATTGTTTGCCTCAACAAACCACAGAGGCTTAATTTCATCTGCGCATAACAAATCAAATAAAAATCTGTGACAAAATCTGAAGTTTTGTGTAAAAACAAAACAACGAGCGATATATTTCTTTGGTTTTCCATCTCTTAAAAAATCCTTGTGTAGTTGACATTTAAAGAAGAGACATAAGAAAGAGTCGAGATGCTTTTGAGAAGTTCAAAGTTCAAGCAACTTCCTCTCAGTATCTCTGTGACAGCAAACCCTCCGAAGAGACCGACAGATAAGAGACCATGTGTGTACATCACACAACTACACAACTGCTGTTGTTAATGAGAACTTCTCCCACATAAACGTATTCATAACCTCAGTCACACGATGACTGGAAACCTCTAGATCAAACACACAGAACATGTGAGGAGGACTTTACAATCCATCTGACATCATCTCCAGTGATACGCCCGATTCATTCTGAAGCTCAAAGTGAACCGAAAACAAACGCAAGGAATCATCACAGCCGGAAACGCCGCAGATAAACCCGACAAAAGGCCGGAGACGGACAACGTGACCGTTACATCTGCACACAAAGACCTCATGATATCAAAGTCTGAGTTTGTGGCTTTTAGTCCACGTCTGTTATAGCTTTGATGCCAGAGAAACTTGACATATTTCAGCAGATTTATGCATGAAATATTTACACTCGCTCCCTTCAGGGAATATAAAAGCAGCTTACATACTGAAAACTGCACATTCAGAACGAGAAAACACAGGTGAGATCTCCCTAATATCTCACTAAACTCATTAAACAGAGAGCAAATGGAAACAAGTCTCATCTGTGTCTCAAATGTTTCTCCTGAGAAAAGAGTCAGAAATCTCACAAATGTCATCAGAGTTTCAGAAGAGATGTCAACAATGTCTCAATCTGAGCTCAGATTTGTCTTGTCTGCAACCAAAAGTCAATATTATTGAAGATCTCAATATGAACTCAAACATTTCTCATCACATGTATTTAACCTCTACGATCTACATTCAGTTACACCTCCAGACTCTTCATAAAACAATTTTAGAAGAATATTCTGAGACTAAGTTGATATTTAAATGAAACGCAACTGAAACTCAAATCTCCTGAGCTATAGATGAGCAACATCTGAGCAATAACATTTTTCTCTGTCACATGCATTTCCACACACACGTTTCATGAACAAATACACTCTTGTTTGTTTTTCTTCTTTTTCTCATAAGAAAGTTTAGGAGAAACATCTGAGACTAAGATGCACAACCTCCTGAGCAATAAAAGAGCCACCACTGAGCATTTTCCTTTGGGTCTTTCCCTTCTGGTAATATATACTACAGTACATACTAAATCCTGTACATTATACATACTATATTTTTACAAATAGTAAGTGAAACCAGGTGGTGTTATTCACACCCTCATCATGTTCGGTTCATATTTGAAATAAATAGTCAGTGATGTATGTTTTTGGCCTCTATAATACTGTAATGTGTAATGTAACCTTTCCTGAGTTTCCCTGAGCCCAGATCTTCTGAAATCTGTGCCGAGGTCCTCTGTGCACTTCATTCCCACCTTCTCATGCCAGCGAGTGCTGTGATTGGCCACAGTAGCTGTCAATCGTGTAAAGTGTTCAGGTAATATAAGGCACAGCTGCAGATGTTAGGCCTCAAACTGAAGGACGTCATTTTTTATCGGCTATAATTATCCGTGCGAATAAACGCGAGGGGAACGGAGCGCGCTCTCAGCCGGAGAGAATGTTTTTACATTTATCATCCGCACTAAGAATAGCTTCCTGGACGCAGCGCTAATGCTGACGACTGTGAAGGTCTGCGATCAAAGACCCGAGAACACGTGTATCATGTAAAGATGCATCTCAGTCTGTTTTTAAACTTCTGTGGAGAAGTTGTGTTCCCTCTCTCTCTCTCTCTCCACACACTACATCTTACTGTGACGCACAATCCTCTCATTGTGCGAGCGGCCCACCGCAGGGATGAAGGAGCTGCTGAGTGTGACGGACCGTCTGTGTCCAGATATTTGTGTGTGTGTGACTGCAAGAGCTCAGAGGTGATATATAACCATCATAATGCCGGTAATTACAGTCTCACATCCACACACGCGCACACACACACACACACACACACACACAGAGAGAGAGAGAGAGAGAGAGAGAGAGAGAATATACACACACACACACGCACACAGAGAGAGAGAGAGAGAGAGAGAGAGAGAATATACACACACACACACGCACACAGAGAGAGAGAGAGAGAGAGAGAGAGAGAGAGAGAGAGAATATACAGACATTCACTTAAGGTCAACATGGAATAACATTAACCCTATTTCCTTTCTTAATTTACATTCCAGATCTTAAAATATTTATTATATGTGACCCTGGATCTTATGGGTCAATTTTTTGAAATTGAGATTTTTACATCATCCAAAAGCTGAATGAATAAGCTTTCTATTGACAATATTTGGCCGAGATACAACCATTTAAAACTTAGGGTGCAAAAAAATCTGAATATTGAGAAAATCGCCTTTAAAGTTGTCCAAATGAAGTCCTTAGCATAGCATATTACTCACAAAAATAAAGTTTTGATATATTTACGGTAGGAAATTTACAAAATATCTTCATGGAACATGATCTTTACTTCATATCCTAATGATTTTTGGCATAAAAAGAAAATCGCTAATTTTGACCCATACTGTGTTTTTTTGGCTTTTACTACAAATGTTCTCGTGCTACTTAAGACGTGATGATCCAGGGTCACATATGTCACGTTTTAACTCCTTTAAAGAAACGTTACATTTTGAAAGAATAAATTGTAAAAAAGTGCATCAACACAATCTCAATGACTTTAATCCCTTTTATGTTTACTTGCAGTATATTTTTAGCGGTTAACCTCTGTAGGATGATATCTGGTCAAAGATGCACATGAGGATTGTGTCGAGATCATGTGAAAGAGTCTTCAAATACAAACACAACACATTTTCTTTGACCGTCTTTGTGTTTGTGTCAGATTTGTAACACAAACCCTCTCCAGCAGCTCAACTTTCCAACTCAAAGTCTTCTGTATTCACAAGCTCTCTTGAAAAGCCAAACGCGCATGAAAAAACCAGCTCTTTTTCACGAGCCGCTGCGATGACACTGTGTTGCCCTGAGGTCAGGAGGTTAATGTCGCTCACGCTGGACTCTGATTGGCTACGGCTCTCGTATTATATTCTGGGCTATTGCAGATAAAGCGAGCCCTCGATTCAGAGGATCATGGGCCTTATCCTGAGGCGAGGTCTCTTCTGCTCGAATTAAACTGAGGATGAGAAACAGATCCCAAACCCGGCTGATGTTACTTACTCTCAACATAAAAACATCAGGAATATTTGACCAAAAACAAATGCAACTAGATCTTGACATTTTCTGAAGAACATGTGAGTATTGACCTGAGCAACACCGGGTAGGCGGCAGGTGTAATATTCCTGCTAGGATGTTCAAGGTTGTTGAAAGGTAGAATATAAAAAGAAATAGAAAGATCACATCAATTAGATTAAATAGAGAGCAAATGGAAACTTCTCGTCTGTGGATATTTCTCCAGAAAAACAGAGTCAGAAATGTCATTAGAGATGTCAGAAGAGACGTCAACAATGTCTCAAACTGAACTCAAGAGTCAATATTATTGAAGATCTCAATATGAACTCAAACATTTCTCATCAAATCCAGATTAGTTTACCTCTACAATCTACATTCATTTACACCTCCAGACTCTTGTGTTTCAACTTTTACTGTCTCATTTGATTCTGTTTATTTCTCCTGAGCAATTTTAGGAAAACAGCTGAGACTAAGTTGATACTCCAATGAAAACTGAGCTGAAAGAGAAACCTCGAAACAATAAACATTTTCTCAAGGCAAATTCGGCTTTTTTTCTTTTGACAATAAACAACATTAATGATTTTTTTTGTTCGTAGCACAAATGTGCATTACATACTGAACTGAGGGTTAGTTGTGTGTTCAAACTCTAAATATGTGCAAGAGATGGATGAACGCTCAGACTGAAAACACTGAAAACAGAGACGCCGGGTTCTGAACTCGCTGTGAAAAACATCTTCACACTTTTTTGTTACTCCAAACATACAAGATGACGTGTGAAAAGCAAGCGTACTGTGTGAAAAACACAACCAACCTGAGAAATGTGTTTGGACAAGCAAAGCACCAAAACTCCTGTGATCATCGCTGAACTGAGCGTTGTGCTTGTGTGCGTACGCTACACAAAATACAACTGCATATACAACGTGTGTGTCACATGACTGAGAAAAAACTGGATTTGATTTGACCAAATGATGTGGCCATAATAGAATCTGGTGGTTGGGGAGGAGTAAAAAAAAAGTTAATGAGAAATTTTTTTAAAACATGTTCCACATTTGATCAAATTTATGCAAAAAAAAAATTGTGCACTGGTGGATCACTCACAAAAAGGACCAGGAATGTTGACTCCGAGAACGCGACACCAGATTTTCTCTTAAATCTTATTTCTCTCTCTCTCTGCGTGTGTGTGTGTGTGTGTGTATGTGTTTGACACACAACACAAACTCAGTGGCAGGAGAGACGGCTTTAGCTAATGGCTTTTTAATGGCCCGCTGGGTTTCTTGTGTCTCTGAGCTGATGGCCACCACTTACCCTAAACACACAGACACACACTTTGTCTCGTCTTCTGAAAGTGACTCAGAAAGCTCACTTCACTAACAACATCCCTCCCCTCCACAGCATGACAACTGATTCTATTACTTACACAACACTCGACTCACATCGAGACTGACGGCTCTTTCTCTTCATAACTCAACATTACTGCACACTTTACACACGCACCCTCACCGGAAAACACTTCTTATTATTCTAATAGAGCATTACCTACTGTAGACATAAACAACCCGAACAAGTGCCATAATATATTATGACGTACCTAAAACTGTAAAAAAAAAAAAAAATCAAACAGGGAGAAAAGACTCAGTTCTGTTGTGATTTATACTCATCCTGTAAAACTGAAGAAAGACATTTGCTGTTTCAATCTGTTTCTCATATAAAGCCACTGCAAAGCTACAGAAGACTACAGTAAGCATTTAGCACGTTTTGTAGCTTCACAGCTCCTGGCCAACATTCGCTTTTATGACAGAGCAATGTGAATTTCTCAAAACGTCTCCTTTGCTGCTCAGAATGAAGCCAAACCGGGTTGAAATAACACGATGAGGGTGAGTAAATGATTACATTTATTCATTTGGCAGATGCTTTTATCCAAAGCCACTTAGAAATGATAACAGAAGCTTTATTTTAGGGTGAATTGTAGAGCTTGATTGGCATTTACAGAACAAGGGGTTGTGGGTTCTATTCACATTGAATGCAAAGATTGAGAAAAACTGTTTTACTATTAAATGCACAGTCAGTTGCTTTGGATCAAAGTGAAATGCATTTGGGACGCACCCATTCTTTTACAAAAATATACACTTCTATTGATATTTAGATTATCATCGCTCCAGTTAATAATATAAAATAACTTTGGCCCACAGATAAAAGACAGTCAAACGCGCTCGCACACACACACACGAATGAACTGATGGGAATCTCTGGAATTGTGGATTCTTTCAGTAAATCTCCGCTATAGATCAAACTCACGGAATTTCAGCGGTGCGCGTAAACCAACTTATACACTGCGACTTATATTTAATGTAATCATTTACTCATTTACTGTTAATAAGTGTCTACGTTCACAAAACAATAACAGAATACCGCGCGCGTGCTTAATAAATGATTTATCCAGGGCGAAAAACAATCAAAGATCGCACGTAGCGCACCGGTTTATTATATAGGCTAAAATCACATTATTTGATCATAGTCACCATTAACCTTAATAAAAAACAAATGTATAAACCATATCAGATTATAAGTTATTTAAATAACTCTTAAGGCATAGCAGTGGTAAATTCTCAGGAGCAGATCAGATCTCTCTATTTTGGGTCAGTGGTCTTTGGTGGTCTTACCTTGCGCGTCAACTATGTCCAGCCGAACCCACAGAAAGAGCACGTGAAGCACTAATCCGAATCCAAATCTCTGTGCGAGTCCGTTTCCACCCATGACTTGGTTTGGAGTTTGGAAACTCCTCGACGCAGAATATTCGTTCAGCGGAGACGGAGGCGCTGCTGTGGCAGCGAACGGAGGAAAGGCGGCGTTACGCGTCCCGGTGCTTCGCCGCCGAACCGAGTTCTGTGTGTGTTTCTCTCGGAGAAAGCAGAGGAAGGTCCCGGGACCGGAGGAGTCGAGCTGTGACGGAGGTGAGGAGCGATGCGTCGCCGCCCTCTAGCTCTCATCTATGCGCTCTCTCCAAAGCATTGCGCGCTCGCCTCCTCTCGACTGCAGAAGTTGCTCATCGGATCAGCACGGCTCGATGCTGATGTGTTTGGGCTTGGTTCTCTCTAGATGTGTTCAGATGGGTTGGTGGTTGTGTTTCGGCATCCAGTTGTCTGTGTGTGCGCCACGAGCTCGCCGAATATGAAGCGCGTAGCGTAGAGTCCCGTTTTTCGGTTTAAGCCGCATCCACCTGCCCGCCTCTGCCCTCCACCGGCTGCTTCCAACACTAGGAGCGGATTCACAGACGGATCTTCTCAAATAGCTTTCAGGCTCATTACAGTCCACACTGCAAAAGAGAGAAAAGTAAGCGATTACAGCAGGGTTTCAACCTTTACAGGCCAATGCAGTGACTTCAGAAATAAAAATACAACTTTATTTAAAAAGATCAAAGAAACAATAGTAGATTCATTCAAGTGTAATATTAAATACAACAAAAACACACACACACAGGCATTACATTTACAAGTTGCCTTTAGTAGGACCCATCATGAAATTACACAATTTTCCCCCAATGAAATGTACTGTATAAGTGAATCAAATCGTATTACTGTTATTGTTTTATTGCTCCAATATTAAGTTATCAGCCTCATATTTATATAAAGTTGTGTCACCTATCTCAATAACTGATCCCATCAGTATAGTTTATTCAAGGTCAAATTTATAGCATTCTCTGAGGTTTTGAAACACACATGAAGTGATGTAAGCTTTACTGCCGGCCATGTTCAATTTGTGTGATATACAGAAAGATGTGCATTTGATTCCAGGTAAAGAAAACTTTCTGCCAGCCAGTGGAATAAACTGATATGGGCTGTGACATCACTCCTCAAAAATTCAATACACAGGCAAACACAAATACAATCTTCAGATAGCTCACTGTGTCAGCGTTATCTGTTCATTCTATTCAACATGGCCGTAACCGAGTCAGAAACGCTGTTGTGAAGATAATTCAGTTACGGCTGTGATCTCGCTCCGCTTCCCCGGGTAAGACGCACGCCAGCCCCCCGTAACCCCCAAAACATCCTCTATACACCATCACAGGTTACACTGGAGCCAGCGTGCATCAGGGAATGAGTTCAGCTGAGAAACGCTGCCGTTCAGAATCACTTTGGAGCAAAACTCAACGCTTGACAGGCACGCTGGCTTCGATGATTGACATCCAGTTTTCTGTATCTGCGATGTGTGTGTGTTTGTGAGTCCTGAGACTTCACCGTACAGTTACATCAGTACATTTAGCTTCAATATATAAGGCCGAACTGAGTCACCTTGAAGAAAATTACCTCCATAAAATGAGTTTGTGATTGGATTCAACCCATCACACACACACACACACACACACACACACACACACACACACAGACGTCTATCTTCTTTGAAAAACAGACATTGAGTTAGAGATGAAGAAAGCGAGGTGGTTCTCTCTCTCTCTCTCTCTCTCACCCGCTGGTCACCTCAGCACTCTTTAGGTGGTTGTGTTCATCAGTATGACAGAACTGTCATTTTAATGAAGCGGCGAGTGGAGTCGGCACCGGGGTCACCCGCACACGCTCGGATGATAATCAGACGTGTATGATTTCACATTTTCACATCCTGACAGTTAAAGTGCCAATATGTTTTGTGGATGACCCGGCACCAGAGGTCCACACGGCTTCAGCTCGGTCTCTGCATGTACTGGAGGGAACTTCAGACCCTGTCAAACTCCAAAACATTACAGAAACACCAAACACTACTTCTGAAAGACTTCACAAAGCAAAGACTATCTGATGGCTGCTAAGAGTGAAATAACATCCACTAAAGAAAATAAAACCATCACATGAGTCCCTTAAACCTGCAATGGACAACCCAGAACACCCTAGCAACCACCAATCAAAGCCATAACAACCACATATAACACAGCATCATGAGATGTCACATGCTCACACACATTATCTTGAATGTTAAATTCATTTTAGTGATCTACAAAGAAATTATTTTACATTCTAAGAAATAACACACACGTCACCTTTACAGGGTGAAAATGACTGAAAGCAACTTCTAACAGCTGTTATGTAGATAAACTTGAGAGTTTCGATGTATTAATAATAAGACATCAAGACCAACGCAATCTCACAAGTAATTTGTTTTTTTACGGTTTGAGGGCCTTCAGTATTGCTATGACTCACAGCGTATGAATTCATACGAATTAGCCACCTCGTAAAAAACTTGAGATCAGGTTGTCAAGACACAAGTCATGATTCTGAAATGATCATGTTAATGTGATCTTAAACATAACACTAATAACACATAATAACTATAAATGTGACGTGTGGAGGATAGATCAATCGCCACAGACGTGAAGGTTTTCAAAGTGTTCTTTACAGCGATGTCATACGAGAACACGTTTTAGTTCTTTAAAGAATCTTTTATTTCTTGCTTTTTTACAGTTTAAAGAACTTTTTTCCACTACAAACTTAAAAAGATTAAAAAGATTCCAGAAATGATAAATGTTCTTGGAACCATTCAGCCAAAAATGATTCTTCTATGGCACCTTTTAAAGTTGATAAAATAGTACCTGTAGAAGTTCTAGAAACAGTCTGTTTAATTCTTAGGGAGGGTGGATTTATGGTTTTTGTAAGTTTTGCAGACACAACAATATAAATAAAGTATAAAAGAAATGCCTTTAAAGGTGCAGAACAGCAGTAAATGTAAATAATGCCAAAGAATGTTTGGATTTAATGAGACGTCTCATCTCTCAGAGAACAACACACACATACACACACACGCACACACACACACACACACATGTGCGCGCGCACACACACACCAGCAGGTGATCAAAAGAAAACCTTGTTCTTCATCCTCATTTCTCTTCTCATCTGCTCTCCTTTATTTTTTATTTATTTCTGATCTCACTCGATGTGTTGTAATGAGCCGCTGCTGTTATCAACAATACCCAGCCATCACAACGCCTGCTATTATAACCGCTTAACGCTGTTATATCCATCCATCACAGACGGACTGAAATTCAATTGGGATTAAGAAAATAGAGGAAGAATCATCTGGATATCACAACACACATTATAAACCTCAAAACAACTCTTGATGGTTAAAAATACACATTCCTCCACATTCATCTTTAAAAGTCAAATGTGCTCTAAGGGCAGATTATTCATAAATGATCCGCTTTATATAAGAATATAAGGATGTGCAGAGTTTTTGTAAATGATAAATAAATTCACCCCAGTGGTCACGGTCAGGGTCACAAGTCAGGAACAGAATAAGTAATAAAATTCACTATGGAAACAAGAATCTGTAACCTTGTGTTAACTTTAACACTTTTAAGTTGTTCTCTTCTACTCTTACTGTCAAGTTATTTATATTTGCAACAACTAATTTTTACAACAAAAACTTAACAAGCAACATTTGCAGTAGTATAAAGGTTTCTGGATTTAAAATGAAAGTGTATCACTGAACATCCATCCATCCATCATCTCGAGACACAGAAACGCACTGGCTAGTCTTCTTACATTATTGACTTTACAATAACTTACATTTACATTCATGTATTTGGCCGACACTTTTATCCAAAGTGACCTACAGAGAAATCAATCTTTTTTTTATCACCATGTGTTCGCTGGAAATGGAGTTTGTGACCTTTGTGTTACAAACGTGACGCTCTACCAGCGGAGACACAGGAACTTAATGTTCTTATGACATCTTGAAGAAAAGAGTTTTTACACATTTCATTCATTTACTCATTTTCATACTGAGACGTCCCTAAAGCGAATGTTTTGTCTTGAAACTCTCTTTCTGTCTCAAACTCTCTTTCTGTCTCACATCAGGTTGTTGATTGGAGGCACATTTGGCTTTGACCTTCCTGACTTTCCTTGTGTCAAGAGAGAGAAAACTCACAGAGACCTGAAGCCTCTATCTGTCACATTCAATCACTTCGCACGCACACACGCGCACACACGCACGCACGCACACACGCGCACACACACACGCACGCACGCACACAAAGGGCAAAAGAAAAATCACAAATGAGATCTCTTTCATATCTCAATTGTTTCTCTCGTAGGCTTATCAGACCTCAGACTTCTCATTCTGCGATTAAAAAGCAAAAATCTAATTAGGTGTGAATACATTTTGCACTTTTTGGGGATTCTTGAGTAATATTTCAGTAACACACAGCCAATCATAAAGTGTCTTGAGCTCAATAAATATTCATGAGCTGGAAACCAGGTTTTAATATATTGTATATTGAGGAATGAAAACAGCTGATCACATGCTGTCCTCTCGTCCAATCAATGTCTTAATCTTCTACAAATGAGATAAAACATGAACACACGTTCAGTCTGAAACCTCAGACATGAATGTCAGTGAAACATAAAAAAGGCAAGAAAATGAAAGTTTAACAACAGATCTCAACAACGTCTCAAACTGTGCTCAGATCAAACCTCAGAGATTTTAAACACATTCATCACGTTCACCTTATGTAGCTGATCTGAAAACAATTAGAAAAATGTTCAAGACAAAGTTGGATATTTAAATGCACATCTGAACGATAAAATGTTATTCTTGGTTTGTATAAGGATCTAAATTCATATTGAGGTGAATTGTCTTTGAAAATCTGCTCATGATTATCACAATTATTAAAAATGTCTGATATTAAAACTATTAATAATTATGAATCTGTGAACTGTTCATATCATGGAGACGTAGGATCAGTATTTCACACCGTAACATCACTTTATACTTACGCATTATTTTTAGTTTCATCTCGTTTCCAAGCTGAATAGTTTCCATGTCTGGTCTCCATGGTGACAGAATATTAAATGTGTTCTTTTGTCAGAAACTGTGGAAAAAAGTACAACTTTGAACTTTTTTCTTTCAGACGTGACGCAGGCACACAGCCAACAAACAGCACAGAACAAACAAACAAGATGACTGTAAACATCACCACTTCATCCTGCCGTCATCATGTGAATACAAACATCAAAACTGACTGTGAAAGAGCTTCACGCACACGCAAGAGATGCATTCATGGTAATATGTCAAAGTGGCCAAATTGGATTACAGCACCTCACATCTCTGCTCTTCTAATCTATCTATCTGTTGTGAAAGGTAAACAGAAAAGAAAGAAAGAAATACATCTCTGAATGAACACATTCATCTTGATGTGAGGTTGACTTTGCACATTTGGTCTCACATCATCAAACACTTCCGGCAGAGATTGTTGACAAATAGAATCACTATAATAAACGAATTCGTGCACAAAAAGTCAAACACTTCATTTCTGAACTCTCCTCCTGGAAGAACTCAAGCAGATCATTGAGACACTTCATGGAAAATTAATAAACATCTATTGAAAGGTTCCTGTATGTTCAGAATAAAAGACTGAAATACACCGTCTCTTAAACATCTCAATTAGTTCTTCTAGTAATAAAGAATCTCTTTTGAGATTAAAGGGGGCAAAACTTGAAATGTCTCATCTGCATCTCAGATATTTCTCCTGAGAAAAAGAGTCACATCAGAGTTTCAGAAGAGATGTCAACAATGTCTCAATCTGAGCTCAAGATTTGTCTTGTCTGCAATCAAAAGTCAATATTATTGAAGATCTCAATCTGGATTTGAGTAAATGTGATGAGAAATGTTTATTTTACAATTATAGTCTCACTTGTTTCTCTTTTTATTTCACAATTTTGACAAAAACATTTGAGATTAAGTTGATACTTAAACGAGACACAACAATTAACTCATTACTTTCAATTACTTTCAACAACAATTAACAATTAACGTTGGTTTTACTGTCTCTGTAGGGTTAGTCCATAGACGTAATGATTTTTATACCATACAAACTGTATATTCCATTTCCTAACCCTAAACCTAAAGATCATAGAAAACATTTAGCATTTTTAGATTTTCAAAAATTATCATTCTGTATGATTTGTAAGCTTTTTTGAGACACGAGTGCACGAGTTGGTGTGCATTCAGGTTTAGGTCCCCACAGGCATATAAAAACAAGGCCACGCACGCACGCACACACGCGCACACACACACACACACACACGCACACACACGCACACACACGCGCACGCACGCACACATGCACACACGCACGCACACACACACACGCGCACACACACACGCGCACACACGCACACACACGCACGCGCACGCACACACACACACACGCGCGCGCGCGCACACACACACACACACACGCGCGCACACGCACACACACACAGTGTTTAGTGAAAGCACTTTCCGGCACTCACACAGCGACCTTCACCTTATCTTCACTCCTTCTGTTACTTTATTTCTCTGTGATGGATCGAGTCACCTGGTTTCCAAAAGAGGAAAGATGTTCAGGTGAATTCTCTCACATTCTCATGGCTTCTCATCATCTCACTCACTTTAAAGACGTTTGTAAGTTTGTTTTGAATGAATCTTCTCATCTGTCTTTCAGTCGATACTGTAAACAATAAACATGATGATGAGAAATATGTGCATGACATCTTAAATCAGAACTGAGTCTTTAAGAGGATTTTCATGAGGATTCTCTCTCTGTCTCTCTCTCTCTCTCTCTCTCTCTCTCTCTCTCTCTCTCTCTCTATCTGACTGCACTATTTTTGCTTCTGTAACTTTATGACTTTATGCAAATAGTTTTCATATGAATGCCGAACACCAGCTTAAAATGACTAAGAACATTTACTGAAGGATGACCCGCTTTTGCACTTTTGTCCCGATACACAAGCTCGGAAACACTTGGAGTTAATAAATGTAAATGTATGTGTAATGTATATCTACACAGGGGAAGTTGACATGTTTTCATCATTTCACATGTTTAGCTCAAAGCAATGTTTCACATTCTTTACATCTCACGAGCTGTTCATTTAAAGAAACAAACTAGAATCACTGTAGGTTGTGTGTGTGTGTGTGTGTGTGCGTGCGTGCGCGTGTGTGTGCGTGTGTGCGTGTGTGTGCGCGTGTGTGTGTGCGTGCGTGCGTGTGTGCGTGCGTGCGTGCGTGCGTGTGTGCTAAGATGACACCAGGGTGATTAAATTACCTCTGAATTACTTTAACTTCTGTTTAAAGTTGAAGTTTTACTTATTGGCATCAAACACGCAGGTTCACCAGAACAGCAGGTGATGTAACTTTGAGAAAAACACTTTACATGAAGAAAAACTCAACCCACAGAAATCAAACCTGTAACACAAAACCACATGTTAATCCATCTGGAACGGTAACCACATCACTAAAATGACAAGATGTTGATTTACAACAACAAAAAACAACAACAAAGTTTTTATTGCAAGAATTAATAGAGCAAAAATGCAATATATAGATGTATATTTCACCTGAATATTTTGCATATAAATCATAATGTTAAAGAAAGCACTTCAGGAAAAATTGTCATAATCTTTATGAGGACCAGTTTGAGTTTTAGACTAGCGGTATGAGGACATTCTGGCTGGTCTTCACTTCCAGAGACCCTTTAAAGGGCTGTTTGAGGGTCAAGACTTGGTCTTAGTGTTTAGGTTATAATAAGGTTTAGGGTTTAGGTACTTAGTTCTGATGGTTAGGGTAACAGGCTAGAGATTACACTGTGTCAATGTATTTAGTAATAAGAGTTTACGAATGTTAAACAGTAACACAGGAAGAAATGAAAAAATGGCTTAACACATTAAGAATCCTCTTTCAAACGCTTGTGTTGATGAAGGAACGAATGCGTTTGAAAATCCCACAGAAGACACTAATGAAGATTTGAAGAGGTTTCTTCATCATCTGGAGGAGTTTTATATAACAGGGTAACAAACACCATCTCTCTCTCTCTCTCTCTCTCTCTCTCTCTCTCTCTCTCTCTCTCTCTCTCTCTCTCTCTCTCTCTCTCTCTCTCTCTCTCTCTCTCTCTCTCTCTCTCTCTCTCTCTCTCTCTCTCTCTCTCTCTCTCTCTCTCTCTCTCTCAGTAATGATGTCCCCTCACAGGTAAAATCCCACAGAGACACACGCAAGGACACAAAATCCTGCAGATCTTTAAACAGATGGAGAAACACTTGGAGATCAGACACGCTTCCCTGTAAAGTGCTGCAGAACACTGGAAGTGTGTTGCATGAAGAAAAGCCCACGTGAGACTGATGGTCTTATAGTAATTCAGTTAAATACTGTGAGAACATAAAGAGCTCAAGAGAGAAGGTCTACAACCTCCTGACCCGACTGCCATGACACAGAACCATCACCCTGTCATACCAATCACTAACAACATTAACATCCCATAATTCACAACTTCACAATTACACCACAGACAGACACCCTTCAGATTCTTCTGTCTATATGGTCTCTTTTATTTTTAAATCAAGTCTGCGAACATTTCCATTTTTTCATTGATTTGATTATATTTTAATATTTTTAAAGCTATACACACAGATGAATCTATTCTGCACTCCTACTTACTAATCATTTCCTAATCATCCACATTAAAGACTTTTTTTAATAGAAATTAAGACATTCACATATTGCCACAATAACATATTGTGCATATAGATCATGTATTCATTTGCTTTCATAAAGCTTATAAAGAAATATAAAAAAGTCTATGAATTCAAAATCCAACTTTTGTCACCATCATGTCTCTCTAAACTGAAACGTGTCATAATCTGTGAAACACAAACAAGAAATGAAGAAATGAGCACACAAATACATTTATGAAATGTGTAGATGTGAAACCAGAACTGATATGTAGAGAAGCGGTTACCCGGGACAACGGCCAATTATAACCGGTTACCTGCCATTACACGAAGATATTTTTACCATCAGAAGCAAGTTTTCCAGGAGAGGTGAAATAAACACATTATTTTCTTCCTTTGTCATGAAAAGAATCAAATAAACTCTACAGTCAAGTCTTAAAACTAGAAGCTCTCTACAAATGTGAGAATAAAACACACACACACACACACACAGACACACACACACCTCAGGATTTCATGTTGTTCTGAAGGTGTGAAGACAATCATGTGACTGAATAGATGGTAAACGTAGTAAACACAACAATAACGCAAGGAATGATTTTAACAATCATTTCAACTGTTAAAAACATTATAGACAAATGATGGAGCAGAAAACAAGATGAGACAATGTACTGTGTAGAACAACTCAAAATTCATACAGAACTGATGTTTATGACTTGTTGAAGATGTTCACATTCACGAAGTGTTTCTGTCATTTCTGGAGCTCAGCATCCATCATCCACATCCAGTTCATGAATCCCACTAAATGACAACTGAACTTTCATTTCTGAGAGAACAGTATCATATCCATCATTGGCAATAAAACCACAAACATTTATACGGAGTAATGTTCTGTCCAGGGCTCTTCTTCATGTTTTGTCTGTGGGATGTTTGTTCTTCAGCTCATCTGTCATGCACCAGAAAGCTTTTATTGAGTGATTGACAGGGTCAGGACAATAATAGGGTTCATGAACAATAGAAATATTTAAGAACTTAAGTATTTGGTGAGGAATTGGAAATGAGAATTACTGTCCGATGACGACGAGAGCGAGTCCATCTTAATGTCAGTCCTCTTTCTTCCGCTGGTTCCTTCACATACACACAAACGCTAGAGTCTGTTTGATCAAGAGATTCTTCATTTTGAATCGAGACGGAGGCTACGTACAGTTTCTGGCACTATAGATTTATTGATGCAAAAAGATTTCTATGAAAAGCCGTACCCACAAGGCCATTTCAATCACAGATACGAAGAAAAGTAAATTCATTTTAAAGCTGTTAGATCAACAGAACGACCTGGAATGTCGTCCCAAAAAAGCCGTCGGGACGAACAATGGTGGATGTGAGAGCTCCCAGCATGCACTGCAGCATAAATCATGCGCTTATGATTATAAGTTTATTGTTTTGCTGTCTTCATGATGTTACTGTTCATATTCCCATCATTGTTAAAGAAAGTAATGAAACAAATATCACACAGTACACTTCATATAAGACTCCAAGAAGATATAAAACTGGGTTCAAAAGACGATAAATCATTGATATTGTATTATTTTAATAAAAAGAAAAAATGAATGGGCAAAACAAGTAGCGTTCCTGAGGAGCGAGACAGATGTAATCTCACTACATCATGATGCTTTGATTTTCTTTCATCCAAAGTTTCTGGATTTAAGTGTGAAAGTGTGAAGAAATCGACACTGGAGAGGATCACAGATTTCATGTCTGCCTTTTTATTCTGGGTTTGCTTTGACCTCCAGAGTGAGTTCGTGTTTTTATAGAAGCAGAGGAGGTGGAAGAGTTCGTGTTGTTTTTGTTTATTACTGCCGCTTTCATGCTGTAAAAAGCTTCTGCAATAAAAACGTTTTCTAACCAACAACCTTCTCTGCTAACCTTCTGAGCGTGTCGCTACCGTAGAGGACGTCGCGTCTGAACCGTAGACGCGAGACGTCAACAGCGCCGCCATATTGGCAAAGGCAGAATTATTAAGAATATAAAGCACAGTAACGGGTATATTTGTCAAACAATTTCAATGGTTTATGATCTATGTGGAGTACAAAAAACATTCTGTCAGCACTAACTTTCTCATTGACAAAATGCTTGATTTTCATAATGAAACTCATCTGAATCAATTGAGAAATATAAACGTTATTGTGGGTTTTGTGCACCGTTTGCCCTCGACAGGATTCATTGGTCAATGTGGCATCTATGTATGTCTATCCTCAGTTATATTGTCCTGTAGCTCAGTGGTTAAATCATCTGAAATAAATGTATAATGCAATATAAGTCGCTTTGGAAAAAAGCATCTATGTAAAAAGTTTACACTTTACAATCTGAATCTAAGCTGCCATTGGCCAAACCTCTTACTGGTCAATTATTCAGTGTAATCTAAATATAAAAACCTCTAACATATCAATTTATAAATCTCAAATGAGCACCCATTATAATCTGAGCCGACTCCATGACACATGCACTCAATAAATAAAGGTGCTTCACGATGCCATAGAAGAACCAGGTTTCATAAAGAACCCTTTAACATCCTGTCTTTTTAAAGAACCTTTGACTGTATGATTCCTTGAGGAACTAAAAATGGTTCTTCTGTGTAGATCCTTTTAAGCACCTTTATTTTGAAGAGTGTCATTACGATACTGATGGGAACACACATTACATGCAGTCAGACATCACTTCAGTGCTGAAGAGCCAAAAACACAGAGAAACTTGTAATAGTTCTGCCCTCCCTGGTGTCACGTTGTGTGTGTGCGTGCGTGCGTGTGTGTGTGCGCGTGCGTGTGTGACGCTGTGGGATATATAATCAGACAGCAGGATGCAACCTGTTTGCATTTTCCAGATGTTTCATTTTATTAGTGTTAAATCATCACAGCTGTTCAATTGCTCTCACAAACACAGAGTACATCAACACATTCACTAGATTAAGATACTGAAGCAAATGACCGTGTGTAACGCACTCTTACCTGCTGTAAAACCACCCGAAACGACTCCTTTAAGTGTCTCAACAGCGCTACAAAAGAGCTATAAAAGGCACACAATGATACAAACTGGTTGATTTATCAAGAACATAAGTTCATTAAGCCTAACTTTCTAGAGATACACAGAGGAGTGTTTGCTCTTTGATCAGGAGAAATAAAGAGAATCAAATGAGAGCGTAATAGTTGAAACACATGAGATGTGTGGATTATAGAGGTGAAATGTTCGAGTTCACATCGAGATGTTTTTTCTTCTTCTGCGTGTTTATAGATGAGCGAGAGAGCGTGCGATTCATTTCCCTAAAACTTCTCGCTGGAGTCACCTTTGCCAAATACCATAAATCAAACGTGACACTTAAATAGGAAAATTAATTATTTACTCTACAGATTGAAACACCTTGAGGAATAATCATGCAAACAGCACTTTCTTATGAACGTTGTCATTTACGCTGGCAGCGAGCTCCACGTCTGCGGTCAGATATTTCATTCGCCTCTCAGCGTTTGGGCACCGGAGATAGCCGACGCTAATGAAGAATTCTTCTATTATATATCAGTATATATGTGACTGTATTCCAGAAGAGAAATGCATCGCTCAGAGGTTACTCTCTTACAACACGAGTTCTCAGTTTCACACTTAGTCTAACATGTGAATAAAGGTATAGAATTATAAAATCAATGCTTATACAGAACACTGTAAAATAAATTTATTTAAAACCTTTGGTTTGAGAACTGCCTTAGTTTTCCTCAATTGTAAGTCGCTTTGGATAAAAGCATCTGCCAAATGAATAAATGTAAATGTGCCTTAAGTTTTAATGGCTTGAATGAAAAATTATTTAAACTGATTATTTTGAAGTTGATTAAAATGGATTGAAACCAACGATTTTTAAAGGGTCAGTTCACCCAAAAATCAAGTTTTACTCATTTTTTAAGAGCATGTTTTAAGAACTGCCAGCGATATCTTTGATGACATCCGAGAGGTTTCTAGGCCTCTAGACATCAAGGTAATAGCATATGTCAAGGTCCATAAATGTACTAAAGACATTGTTAAATTGGTCCATAGTGGTTCAATTGAATTTTTATGAAGCGTCAAGAGAACTTTATGTGAGCAAAACAAACCAAAATGACATAACATATTCTTCTCCTCCCTGTCAGTCTATGACGTCTTGTTAATGTGCGTCTTAGACTCACTTTTCTGGACCTTGACAGAAACTATTACGAGGCCTGGAAACCTCTCAGATGTCATCAGAAATATCTTTATTTATTTAGAGGTCTAAAAACGTGTAGAAAAAAAGACAAAATTATTTTCTATGAGTTGCTCAGTTTATATGAAAAAACATGCCTTTACATATCAAAATCAATTGTTGAGATCTCCAGAAGGTTCAGATCTGAGAGGCAAAAGACTCCATTTGTGGAAAACAGATCATGCAGATCTCAAAGTTGGTGATTTAGTTCATCCTCGGCACTGAGAAAAATCATAATATAGTTTTATATGTTTTACATCCTCTCATCAATTCTCTCAACACATAAGACTCTGATGCAGATGAGTTAAATAAAGACAAAAACTCAAAGTGCCATTAAACAAAGACGAGAGCTCGATCTATTATTCCTTCATGTGAAGCATGCGCGCTATTAGTCAGCTTTATTAATAAAGGACACGCATTTCCTCTTCTGCTGCTTCTATAATTCAAATAATATCCTTCATTCTTCAGTCACATCACATGAGATGACAGATATTCATGAAGACAAACTGCCCATTAGTCTTTCATTAATCTCTCTCTCTCTTAAAGGTTCTGAAATTCACCAAAAGATCAAGAGTTGAGGGTCTTGTTGAGTTGCACTATGGTTCTTTAGAGATGAATCATGTAAACATTGAAGAACCAGTTTAGTTGAGAAACTTGCAGTCAAAGAATCAAGAACATTTTCCAGAGAATTTGTTGTGCAACAGAAAGGTTCTGTGGATGTAAAACAATGTCACAGAGGAACAATTTTGGCTGTATGGTAGAACCTTTAGAACTTTCTTTGTACACTTTTAAAAATATAGATACCACACAGGGTTGATGCCAGAAGAACCATTTTTGGTTCCCCAAACAACGATTCAAAGGTTCTGCAAAGAATCACTTTTAACCTTTTTAACGTCTTCCAATGTATAAAGTTCTTTAGAAACAGATTCTTTAGACTATAAAAAGGTGTGAAATAAATGCGTCTTCTGGTTGTAGCTTGTTTATTGTTAAGAGTGAAGGTTCTGTATGGATCCATATGGACTGCTTTATATATGACTCGGGACAATGACATCACTCAAAGCACCCTAGCAACCAACAACCACTACTAAGACATAACGCATGGCAACCACACAGAACTTTTGTTTCAGTTGTGTAGAATATGAGATTGTGTCCTAGTTACACTTTTGGGAACATAATTGGCAGAAAATTGAAATGCCCCAGAAATTAACTTCATGTGAAATAAATCGACTCTTATTGAACTCAGCTTTGATCAGAGTAAATGTATTTAAATCCATTCACAAGTGTCCGGTGGGAAACTCTTAA
This sequence comes from Oreonectes daqikongensis, assembly GCA_026939265.1. NCBI lineage: Eukaryota > Metazoa > Chordata > Actinopteri > Cypriniformes > Nemacheilidae > Oreonectes > Oreonectes daqikongensis. The sequence goes on from JAOTQM010000700.1 coordinate 61,087, forward strand.
ATACTTCCACAGAATCATCAAACATAAGAATTGAGCCGAGAGAGAGAGAGAGAGAGAGAGAGAGAGAGAGAGAGAGAGAGAGAGAGAGAGAGAGAGAGAGAGAGAGAGAGAGAGAGAGAGAGAGAGAGAGAGAGAGAGAGAACACAGACATACTTCTGAAAATATTTAAGAATATTATAACAACATATTCATCATTCATGATCTGTGCATTTCATACCTCTCATCTACTTCCAGCGATGATATCCAGCTTTCATATGTTAGACAGAGACATCCAAACACTGACTGAAGCTCCACACTTTCATAAAAACACAAAATTCACACTTCATTGAATTGACGTTTTATTTTGTACGTTAGGTAAGTTACTAAGGACTAAAATGGCCTGCAGATAAATGGCATGTGTGTAACTGACAGGACAGATTTTTGACACATTTGTGTTTTAATAGAGTAACAAACTAAAGCAGATGTCACACATTAAATACGCACAACTGATTTCACTCCGGTCGTGCACACTATCCAGAACAGCACGGCAAAATCCAACAAAACACAATCATGTAGAGAAACTACAAAAACTGAAGTCCTGGAGCCAAACCCCAGGACATCTCCACAAACATATTACCATCCCTGCACCATCTCGGAAAAATACACTCTTCAAAAGATTCTTCAATGCCATACGGTGCCAAAGAAAAATCGTTTTTGTCTGAATGGTTACATAAAGAACCTTTAACACAGCAAGAACCTTTACAAAATGTTTCACAAAAGCTTCTCTTTATTTAGATTTTGAAAAAGGGAGACATTTTTCTAATAAGAACCTTTGACTAAATGGTTCTTTGGGGAAAAAAGGTTGTTCTATAGGTGCTTTCTGACTTGATAAGTTCCGGAACAAGTAAAGAGGAACCAAGTTTTCCCTCAGGCCATTTTCCCAATCGCATTCCGGCTGAAAAAACTATTGACTATTTAAGCAGGTTCTTCTGACAAATCGTCCCGGAACTATGAAATCGTTCCTGCGGTGCGAAAGCTCCTTATGACATCATTGTGAAGAATGTTTCAAAGCATCTTTATTTTAAAATAGCATCTTCTCTATCATGCTTCTCATGATCTTTTCATCTGGAGGTGTTTGCTGAAATATTTATGTTATTTAGACAAAAATATTTACATTTTCCTATTCTTTGCAAAACAAAGGATAGAAAGGATAGGAAGGAGAAGAAAGGATAAAGAGATGAATAACACAATGATCTTGTTTTCAAACCCCTTCTCTCTCTCTCTCTCTCTCTCTCTCTCTCTCTCTCTCTCTCTCTCTTTCCTTCTTCTGGTCGAGCCTCAGAAACACGAAAAGCCCCTCCAGTGTTCAGCCAATGAGAAGAGAGTAAAATACAAGAGACTTTTTAATATAAAACTGCCAACAAGTAATTCTCACCATAAACCATCTGAGATTTCTGCAGTAACAGCATCTACAACAACTTCACAATCTCTGCAGATATTGATGTGCTGAAATAAATATTTGGATTGAGTTGCAGGTGCTCGATGACTTCAGGTCAGAACGGAGGAAATCTTTAATGCTTAAACCGGCTGTGAAAGATTAGAGAGCAGAGAGACAAAAACAGAAGATCAATTCTGACCAAATAAACCAGTCCAGGATTTCTCAAACACAGCATTCAGTATTCAACAACAACGTAGCAGAGCGTATTTACATATAGAAGTCATACAGTCTGATTTACATGATCCAGTCTGGTAAACGAAACGCTATTGGCTATTTTTAAAGGGGGAGGGGCCAATTGATAAGTCCATCCCTATAACTTCCTGTTTTAGGGTAAATCGTCAACACATCAAACAAGTCTGTGCATTTAAATCTTGTCTTTAACACAACAAATATGAAAATCAATCTTACACCTTGAATCAGGGACCGTATTTATCAAACTTCTCAAAGTGCCATTTTAGTCTTAAGTGCTTAAAATTCATGAAATTTACTTTTACCAAATTTAAGTATAAAAGCAAGTTAGCAAATTTCTAAAAGCTAAGATACACTAACTCTCCCAATTATTTAAGACAGCTCGAGTGGTTAGGAGTTTACATTTACATTTATTCATTTGACAGACGCTTTTATCCAAAGCGACTTACAATTGAGGAAAACAGCAAGTGATTCATCTAAGTAAACAATATTCAAGTGCAAGTAATACAAAGTTTCAAATACAACAAGGAAGAAAGATTTTTTTTATGAGACAGTTAAGTGCTCACGGAAGAGGTGGGTCTTCAGCTGTTTTTTGAATACAAGTCTGTGCAGGAGTTGCCACTAGGGGCTTGTGATGATGCTGAGGAGACAGAGACATGTGGTGGACAGAGGGTTTGGGTC
>JAOTQM010000701.1:0-55000 GCA_026939265.1 Oreonectes daqikongensis
TCTCTCTCTCTCTCTCTCTGCATTAGTCCATGGATTCAAAGATCTGATAGAAACAAAACTGACCCCAGATCAGTTCTCACAGATGAAAGTAAAAATAAAGTGCATGTTTGTGTCATACACGAGATGCCGGGGTTGTCGGAGCACTTCGCTGTTGCTAAGGACCTCTGAGTGGTTGTTGTGATGCGGTTGCTAGGGTGTTCTGGGTAGTTTGTAGGTGGTTGCTTTCTGGATCAAGTCGAGTCTCTGTGATATTCTGCTCTATTTATTATGAAAAAAAAACATTTGATATGGTTCAGCTTGAAGCATGAGCTGGACTAACAGTGATCTTTGCCTTAGCAACAGTAGTAAAAAAGCAAATCGAGTGAATTGAGTGTGAGCAGATGCTCTAATGGATCTATTAACACACAACAGGCCTGTAAGCGTTTCTGCGCTTCTTCATTTCTTTAATGCGCTTTTTGGCACAGAGGGTCTAAGAAAAGCCCTGAATAAACTCTTGTTAGGGCTTCTTCATTTATAGATAGAAAAACAGATATATTTAGCGTTCTCCCAGGAGAAACACAGTCATTATCTGTGGATTAACGGCGAGTCTGGAGACTTTCACTATTCAGGAATTTTGAAGTTTTTCAGAAACTGGGAAAAAACTTTCTCAGAAACTTTATGGCTATTCTTTTTAACTGGCTCTACTGGGTCAAGGTTATTTCTCTATTTATTTAGGCTGCATCATTAAAGTTTTGGTTCTTTGTCATTGTTTGCCAGTGTTAGGCTTGCTCACCAGGAGAGATTAGGTTTATGGCTTTATATCTATCAAAAATATTGCTTTGTATCTAATAGTCTGACTAAAATCATATAGATGCCGATATTTTTCTATTTTTAATGCTAATGTTCAGTTCATGATATTATTGAAAATTCTTATTTGTTTTTTTTTATTATATGTGACCCTGGACCACAAAACTTTATGTAGCATGAGAACATGTGTAGTACTATCCAAAAATACATTGTATGGGTCAAAATTAACAATTTTTTATACCAAAAATCATGAGGATATGAAGTAAAGATCATGTTCCATGAAGATATTTTGTAAATTTCCTACCGTAAATATATCAAAACTTTATTTTTGTGAGTAATATGCTATGTTAAGGACTTAATTTGGACAACTTTAAAGGCCATTTTCTCAATATGTAGATTTGTTTGCACCCTCAGATTCCAGATTTGGTGCAATTGTTGTATCTCTGCCAAATATTGTCATATCCTAACAAACATCAATAGAAAGCTTGCTTATGATTCAGATAATGATTTCAAAAAATGTACAGTTTTTGGGTCACAAATATCTAAAGTATCTCTAGCTCATCTTTTGTAAAATTTTCTATAATACCATGTGTTTTGTACTTTTTATACATAATGCCTATGTATGTATAGATATGCATGTATAGACATCCTCAGATGATGTAAACCATGACGTATACAAAGTTTGTTCAACGCTGGTCCAGCAACACTTCTTGTTTCAGCTCTTTAACACTATTTGAACAGTATCAATAGAGTATTTTATTATTAATACAAGCGATTTAAAATGTTGAACTGATATCTTTAAAATTTTATTATATATGTAAGATTAAAAAATGCTTATAATAAATAAATGAAAACTTAAACCAGAAGTGCTTCTGGACCAGTGTTTACATCTTGCAAAGTGGTCATATATAGATACGTATGTGTATGTGTAATGTATACACTACAGTTTGTTAATTATCTTTACTTTCTCTTTTTCATATGACTTTTTAGACACATTTTCTGTACAGATGCTTTGATACAGTGCAAATTGTAAAAAGCACTATAAAAATAAACTTGACTCGACATTATTCTGCATCAAAAGACATTTTTGAAATGTGTTTTTAAACAAATCTTTTATCAATAAGTCATTAAGTAGGGCCACTTTATTACAATGGTTATAACTTTAACAGTACTTCACAAAGACATGGTCAGTATTGATAAAAGATTTGTGTGTCGCCTGCTGTGTGGTGTGTGTGTGGTGTGTGTGTGTGTGTGTGTGTGTGTGTGTGTGTGTGTGTGTGTGTGTTCGTGTGTGTGTGTGTGTGTGTGTGTGTGTGTGTGTGTGTGTTCGTGTGTGTGTGTGTTCGTGTGTGTGTGTTCGTGTGTGTGTGTTCATATTGATTGTGCTGTCATTGCTCAGAATTACTACAATAACACTCCATCAGATTATATTCACTACATGAGAGATTTCGGTCTCACTTCAGCCTCCACAGACGCTCACGAGGTCTTGAGATTATTCTGTGATGTTTGTCATTTTTAGCATACGTGCATTTCGAACATTTTGAAACTAACATGTTCTGAATGTTTTGTTGAGGTTCAAAGATGAATAAATTGATTTTATTGTGTGTATAATAAATGAGACTTTATGAATATTGTTTCATACTTTTACATTTGTTTCTCAGAAACATGATTTCACTAAATTTCAATATCTGTCCTGCATGATTTCTACAGACTTCAATGCTCATTGTAATTCAGAGTTTAGTTTCAGTAGATGTTTAGACATAAATTTGCCATTAAAGATTTAATTGATGTGAAATCGACCATTTCCTGATAAACAAGAATGCAAATGTGTCTGAATATTGAACTCTTGAACGTTTAAACGGCTTCAAAAGTAAACCAGGAACATGTACAATGGTAAACTGGGTTGAATGGTGCAATGAAATATCTACAAACAAAAACAAATGCATTGACAAATTTAACACCTTATTGTGTCTTTATGCTTTAGTTTGTAGTGTTCAGTATCCTGACTCATTGCTTTCCCAGAACCTGCCGGCCATAAAACCAGTGTGTCCAGATAAAATCCTGACCAATCCTGTCTGAGTCCGGATATCTGCAACACCTAATCTACGACCCCAACCTTCTTACATTGGACTTGAGGTAAAACGTGATCTTCCTTTATTTATACATTATGATGTTTCATAGGTTTTTCATTCTTTCTGATATATTTACAATAGCATTTTTCTAAATATCTTCTTTTGAGTTTTGCAGAAGAAAGAAAGTCATAATGACTTGAGGAAGAATCAATGATGACAGAATATACATTTTTTCCAGCATTGAACTAAATCCGTTTATACACTTCAAGGACATTCAAATGAGCTCAAACTGGCTCTGAGATGTGAAATAAACTTTCCACGATCTTGATATACATTTCAGATTTGTACATATTTTATAAAGATAATAAACTTTAACAATAATTCTTACCTCGCTCGTCCATTTTACAGACAACTGTGCCTATTATTTTGGCCCTCTGTTATCTGTGTGTGTCCTTACAAAATATGCACCAAAAAAATTCGGCACGAGTGACTCGCAGCACATGGACGTGAAACTGATGTTGTTTGTGTTTGAACCTTTTGTGTTGTGTGAAGCAGAATAATTAAATACCCAATAATAATTGTCACTGAACAATTAATATTAGAATCCTATTAATAAAATGATTTAATATTTGACTCTTCACAAACTGAAGGGTTTAATGACTCGCTGTGGAGAGATGAATTACCATTGATTCACTCATTTCTCTCGGCGCCCGGACACGAATGAGACTCAGTTCTTATTCACCTTGACATATTAAATGAAAAGGACTCGATCAAACGTGTCCTCTGGGTAAATGAGCCGGATGTGTTCTCAATCGCACAGACGTCTGACTGACAGAATATAAAGAAATTAACAACTAAAACATAACTAGATTACGTATTTTCAGACGATGTGACTGCGATAAACTATGACAATGCAAAGATGAATTAGTGCATTGTGGTTGCTAGGATGTTGAGATTGGTTGCTATGTGGATGCTGAGATGGTTAAACTAGTCGAGTTAACATCTGATCACTTATAAAATCAGGTAATTTCATATTATTTATATAGTAATACAATTTATATCATAAAACATAAACATAATGAATACAGAAAATATAAAAAAAACCTGAGGAAATCATTTTTCTTCGATTTATATGAAGATTGTGAGATGTCAATATTAGGACGTTGAGGAGCAGACGTTCAGGCCCATATGTGGTTTTAATACAGATTTAAAAATAGCTCATTTTTTCATTAGGCTTCATGTAAATCTGTCCCACATGAAGAGCATTTAAACCCTGGAGACCCAGAGAAAGAGGAAACTGGAACCCATCCCTCCGTTTACACGGATCCAAACCCTTTTTCTTTACTCGTCTTTTATATGATGTTTACTGTCGTAAGCTGTCAGACGCGTGAAATCTGAGAGATTTGAGTTTGTTTGTAAACAAACGCTCAGACTGGCTTATAGCTTATAAAGAAATTCTAAATGTCTTCATGGAAAATATCATTCCTTTGATTATAATGTACGTTTGTTTATAACATTTATAAATATTTTTGTTGTAAAGTTTGTGCTCTGCTCCTCCTCAAAATGAACTTTCAAGATAAATGTTGCCACGTTTAAAACGCGAACGCCTTTTCTATATTGAGAGATCTGATCTGATCTCAGATGTCTTTTATTCTCTAAAGCTGATGGGATGGTTGTTTTATACTTTTAATATTCAGTGTGTTGAATTAAATATTATGTGGTGTATTAATGTGATTTACTGTTGTGTTTTTTAGGATATTGGCATCATCAGTCATGTTGGTAAGTGTGATGAAACATTGATTTACTTTTGTTAACTTCTATTGTATTTGTTTTTCATTAATGTGGTAAGAAACCTGCAGATCTGTGTATGTATTTTTCTGAAGCATCTCAATCATTTTAAATGTGTTACTGTATCTGACACACTTCAGTTCACTTGTTGGAATCTTGTTCTGCTAACAAGCTGATGATTGAAATCAAGTGCACACACACGCACGCGCGCGCACGCACGCACACACACACACACACACCTAGTCTTTTAAATAGTGTTTACCCTCTTATCATGTCGTTCATCTTTTAATTCATTTTCCTTTTTGCCCGTTCTCCGTTTAGCCTTGGTCTCCTAAAAACACATTGACTGCATTACGCTGCCTCTGGGATTGAAAGGAGGCGTGTCACCCCGGTTAATACACACACGCACGCACGCACGCACACACACACACACACAGGCGTTCGGTCATTATCAGAGCTCATCTGGTCCTGCTGGCCGGACAGCCGGTGAGAGAGCGAGACAGACACAGATATGTTGACTAATCGTCGATGACTTTATCACATTGTGTTCCTGTAGATCGGTTGGTGTTAGCAACACAATAGTTGTGGGTTCGATCTTACGCAACACACACATGCTAGTGATGACAAAGTGTAGTTTGTAATGTATTGTAAATTATTTTGAATCAAATTGTCTGTCATATGAATACATGTGGACAATAAAGCTGTGTTTTATTCTAGCGTTCTTTGCGTCGTGAATCGTCTACAGCGGACAGATGTGAGTACTCTTTGTTTTCATTTTCAGTGAAACTTCAAGACATTAAATTAGGAAAGAGAACAACACTTCGGTGTAAACACACAACACGATCTCACAGCCACTATTTCACAAGCTAATTCATTTTTTGTTTTAGCATCATTTTTCTTTCGAATAATTCCGTACAATTCACACTGTATCCATTCATATGAACGAATCTACTTTGTAAAACGTGATGAAATCCCATAAGATCCGTGTGGATCAGACATTCTGCTCTTATATTTTCTACATTTAGTTCTTTGACTGAAAGCCGGCGACCCTTTAAGATAGAAGAGGATCAGATGAAACACACCAGCTCTGCTTCAGCTCTTAACCTTTCTTTCTCTTTTTGCTTTTTCTGTGTAATTATCAAATAAAAGTTGTTCCCGTTCTTGCGCGGAGTTTCCAAGCAACAGTAAAATGGATTTACGTCTCCTGCTTTAGGGCCGCAGCAGCCAGTGAAAACACAACACGAGGAAATGTGTTTCTGACTTATTGTTTTGTGCTTCATGAATGTTTATGAAGTGAAATCGATATGAAGTGACTTATTGAGAGTGAACATCTTCTCTTCAAGCACCATTAGAAGAATCTCTCTCTCCATTATCCGGTGTGTTTTTGCATGGCTGTCCCCAATTGTACTCGATTTCGGTTTTGATTTTCGTTTTATGGCCGCGTTTGCCCGGCGGGTGCGACATAAAACGAGTGAGCGTTTCAAAGAGGCCACGTTCATTGAAATCTCCTCCGCTGTTCACTTCACTGATGTGTTTTTAGATGCGACTTTTGTTAAACAGACACAGGAAACTGAGGTGTTATGTCAACACATACTGGATGTTCTTACAGTCTCAGACCTGTGCAGATATCGCAGAATAAACCGGCTGATGGAATACAGTATTCAGCATGGCTAATAAATAAATAAATGCATATGAAAAATGTATTTGTTGAGAGACATGAAACCAGTATATTCATGCATTTGACGAATGCTTTCATCCAAAGTGACCTGCAGTGAATTTCATCAGTTTGTGTGTTTGCTGGGAATCAAACCCATGACCTGTGTGTTACTAACACAATACTAAAGCAACTACGAGATTTACTCGTCTGCTTAAAAGTGTACTTGCTCAGAGATGTTTGTGATAAATACAGAGGAATGAAAACAGATGCACACACACACTTTTTAAAACACATAAAGAGTTGCTCAATGTAAAATGAATGAAAACGCATCACTGCTAATTTGATTTTTGAAGGAATATGATAAGAAATGTGTGAGAAAAAAGTTGAGACACACGTGAGATGACTTTTACTCAAGAGATCGCATCTGAGATATTGAGCTAAACTTTACAGAGAAACTATTGAGATGTTAAGGAAAAATGTGCGTGTGGTAAATCTGAGCGTCCATCCGTGAGTCTGGAGAGCTGAAGCGTATTTCTGGAGCTCATATTTATACTGAACGAGGGGAACAGCGTCGGCATGGGATGGTTGGGGTTCATAAAGAAGATATATTTGGTGTGTGTAACTGTTTAGTAAGTTGTGTGTTTGTTGGTTAAGTCTGTAATTGTGTTCAGTTGTTTCAGCCGCTGCAGGCTCGTTTCAAACACAACAGCTTCTCTATAAATGTGTCGCACTTCAGTCGCCTGCGGGTGAATTTCTTAATCGCTCTCTGTTTGTAATGAGAGATTTGGTCAGTGAGCTGCACAGAGATGTGAGCGAGCGTTTCTGTCTCTCTGTAAGACTGCAGTGATGATGTCACAGATGTTCAGGTGATCTGCAGGTGTGAGGACACCTGACTGCACAGAGATGTGAGCGAGCGTTTCTGTCTCTCTGTGAGACTGCAGTGATGATGTCACAGATGTTCAGGTGATCTGCAGGTGTGAGGACACCTGACTGATAGAAATATACAGACTCTTTTCTGTTTTATTCACCACCAAATGAGTTTTAGCTGCTGTATATTTGTGTAATGCAGTTTTTAAAATGCCCTTTTTATTATTCATTTAAAAGGCCCACCGCTCTCTCTCTCTCTGTCTCTCTCTCTCTCTCTCTCTCTCTCTCTCTCTCTCTCTCTCTCTCTCTCTCTCTCTCTCTCTGTCTCTCTCTCTCTCTCTCTCTGTCTCTCTCTCTCTCTCTCTCTCTCTCTCTCTCTCTCTCTCTCTCTCTCTCTCTCTCTCTCTCTCTCTTTCTCTCTTTCTCATATAGAACACATGATGTCTTGTTTCCATAGGGACACTGATGAATGAGTGTTGATTTCCGGCTCTCCTGATAATGTACCAACACGTTTCCTATTTTCATTTTTCCTTTTCCCATCTGAGACTAGAGCATCTTTGTAGCGTCACAGAGCAGCGCTGCGGTTCCTCATACATCACGCGTGTCAACATTCAGTTCGACTGCATAGAAAATTGCCCCACAAATCAGCGAGCAATAAAGGAAACAGAGCGTCAAAAACACATTTCAACACAATGATGTGCGTCTGTCTCTGCATAGACAAAAAACACAAAACAGTCTGGCTTTGAAATGTTCAAGAGTCAAATCAATCCTGTGTCACGATCCTTTTAATAACTTATAACACATTTTCTTTCGACTTTCAACAAAGATTTCAGGAATCGGTCACATGACGTTAATGGCTCCTGTGATTGGGTCAAAATCACTTCTAATAATTCTATGTAGTTCATCATTTATTCACTGTATATGTGAGTCTTTGTTCAGAAGATATTTTGAGAAATGTGTCAGTGGTTTTGTGGGAGTCAATGGAGATTTATGTTTGATTATCAACATTCTTTAATATATATGTTCTGAAGAAGATTCAATTCAAGATTCAAGATTTTTATTTGTCACATACACAGTTATATGGAGGATATACAACCAGTAGTGAAATGTAGGTCAGATCAGCTCCAAAGATTATATAAAATACTAAACAATTGAAACAAAATACAAATATAAATAATATAGGTATGAGGATAATATAGGTAATATATAGTCTATAATAGAACCTAAACTGAATATTTACATATATTTACAGAAAGTCATTTTTCAGACCATTTTAGATTTCTTTAATAATGTTAACCAACAGCCATTTGTTAACAATTTCTTTAACTTAATTTGCAGTTGTTGTCAAATAACACACGTCAGACTTCTGGTCTTCATTTTCTCTATAAGACTTCAGTCCGACCCCAGAGATTTGTTTGTGTGAAAAATACATCTTTCAGAATTGCGTCTGTCTGTTTGAGCATCATCGAGCCACAGAGTTTCTTCACTGTGAATGTAGTGTTTTACCACGAGTGTGAGCGAGGCGTCGAGTCCATTTACACACTGTTTTATGCTCTTTGCCCCGGGCCAACGTGAGACAGATCCGGGGAGAGACCTGCCGAGACGCACCGGGCTGAAGTGTTGAAAGGATGAAAGGGCAAGATATAGAAGCCTGTGGTTTGTGTACAGTAGAAGGTTTTTCATCATCTCCTTTAGCTTTTGTGTGTTCAGCAGCAGTAGATCTGAGGCTTATCGAGATCAATTCTGATGTTTGACACCAAAGCTTCATCAGCAGCGTTTAACTTCCCCGCGGGGACGTACGGATGCCCGCCGGGCTCCATCCTGAGGCACTTGATCACACTTAATTGTTTTAAATGAAATCTAGCTCTCCATCCGATCGCGTTCGCGTTCTCTCCGACTTGCTCTTTTACTTTTTATTTAAACCGAATGAAATATTTCGTTTCTGGTCGTGCTCTCCGCACGTTCCCTCCACACAATACGGCAGATCCACAGTGTGATTTTTGAGAAACTCTGTGTAATGACATTCATCTGCACGTGTTAGCTTGTTGAAAACAAACGGCAGTGTTTTTCTTATGGTTTGCTGAACAGACTGGGACCTCTAATGAGTTTCATGGCTGTAATTGATGCTGTAGGGTTGCTTTTACAATCTCAGATGTGAGCACACACACACTGTACCATCTCTCAGTCTCTGAATACAACACAATGTAAACGTCCTAATGATGTAACAGATGTGTATTTGTTGCTTTTCATTTTTAATGCGTTCATATTTTTTATTATTATCAGAGCGTGTTGACTTAAGCGCAATGAATTCAATGTGTTAAATCACATTTCATTTAATTCAATTCCATATGTCTACCCATCAGAAACAAAAGAAAACACACGAGATCTTTTTGATATTAATAATTATTGACTTTTGCTTGCGTCTCAGATGTTTCTCTTGAAAAATCAAGTCAGAAATCTCATTAGAGTTTGAGAAGAGATGTCAACAAACTGAGCTCAGATTTATCAAGTCAATATTATTGAAGATCTCAATATGAACTCAATCATTTCTCATCAAATGTACCCAAATTCAGATTATTTGATTTCTACAATCTACATTTATTTACACCTCCAGACTCTTCATGTGTTTGATTCTGTTTTTATCAAATCTCCTGAGATATAAAAGAGAACATCTGAGCACTAATATTGTTTTGGGGGGTAAAGACTAGAATCAAGCAGAAAGCCGTGGTCTCTACAGTAAGTTCACTGTAAATCGTGGCGTCACAGGGATTGTTGTTATTAATGTCTAACAGAATTTTCCACTTGTGATCATCTTCTTTTTTTAGTAATCCAAGATAAAAAAACAACCCTTTTTCCACTCCTCCATCTCCATGGAAAATGGTCTCAGTTGGCTCCTGCATCACTTCCTCAGTCATCGCCGTGGCGACACCACCCCCCCCACCGGCAGGAGCAGATGTAACCCAGCACTTTTCTGGGACTTTTGCTGAGCCGAGGAAACGACATCAGTTTTTCCAGGTTGTATTGTAACATATTGTCCTGCTGTTTTAGTTTCGCCTGAGGACAGATGACAGATTGTTGACCACAATCTCACCTTTGAAGAAATGAAATGTTGTTTTAAGACATCAACCCAACACCGAAAAGTTATTTATCATTCAGTTTCATAACTTATTAAAGCAAAATGTCCGTAATATTAAACATGAAACTGCATAGCCACTGATCTAAATGACTAAACTGACATTATTCATCAAAGAAAAAATCTTGATTTTCTGTCTGTGTTTCATTGCATAACAGACACTGTTAAGACTCACTGCGGGTGAATGTGTATTAAATATAGTCTTTTATTTTGGTGTGGTTTTATTTATGGTTTCAGATTGAGGCCACGTCACACAACCTGTCCATGTTGGCATGTGCCACATTTGGCTTCTGCTGCCAACCGACAGATGAATTTGCACCAAAATACCGATTTGTTTGAACACGCGGCCATTGACGTCAACAACAACCAAAAGACATATGGGAAGAGTTTTCTCCTTCCGTCGGTAAGTCTGTTTATTTCAACATCCTAATCATTTTCTTAGTTTTTCCTGCTGTTAGTGTTTGCATGAGAACACTAGTTAAACATCAATACAGTTTCACTCGTTCTTAAAGTTTTTATACTTTGCGAGTATAAAAAGTAACTTATTATGTTACATTGTTGCTTATGAAAAGTAACACATTAAGTTTAAAATGTAACACATTATTTCAACAGAGTATTCATGTGTGTGGGTGTAACAATATATTGTTGCGTTACAAAAAAAAAATGTATGTATCATTGAGATTTGTTGTCTGTTGATTAAGTTCCCAAATCGTGACCTGCATGTATAAAATGTTTTGTGTTTTAGGTTTTAGCAGTTTTATTTTTACAGACATATTTCGTTTTTGTTAATGTACATACAAATATTTAATTAAACGTTGAATAACAAGTTGTATGTTCATACTCAATATTGTTAGATGTTACATTTGTAAAAGTTAGTTTGAAGTATTATGACACACTACTATCATCATGAACGCAGTATTGTGTAACGTATGGAATCTTGAGTGTTCCACTCGCTGCCCAAAACCAAACGTGTGTGTTTTCTGTTCTTTTCTCAGCATCTGTCAGACAGCCGAACGCGAGCCGGACGGACAGATAACATGATGAGTGAATCCACGGTGTGATCGGACGAAAGGAATCGGAGAGTGATGGGATATTTGAAACGCGAGCGGGACAGCTGTGAAGCTCTGAAACGCTGGAGCGCGAGTAGTGTGGGTGAGATTGTGGGCAGAGGATGGGTTTCAGAACATTCACAGCAATAATACAGGGATTTGTCAGGGCCAATGGTGATCATAAGAAAATGCGGCATGTTTTTGTGTGTGTGTGTGTGTGTGTGTGTGTGTGTGTGCGCGCGCTCATGTCAAGTGCTTTTCTGTGGATAGGATTTGATTACCAGACAGTTTGAATCACAGTTCTGAGTCATTAGTTTCATTTGCCAGTTCTTCCATAAGAGCTCTGAAAACATCTCTCACTCTCTCTCTCTCTCTCTCGAGAGAGAGAGAGAGAGAGAGAGATCGAGAGAGAAGAGAGAGAGAGAGAAAGCTCTCTCTCTATCTCTCTCTCTCTCACTCTCTCTCTCTCTCTCACTCTCTCTCTCTCACTCTCTCTCTCTCTCTCTCTCTCTCTCTCACTCTCTCTCTCTCTCTCTCTCTCTCTCTCTCTCTCTCTCTCACCCCTCTATGAAGCTCTCTCTAAATGTTCCCTCAATGTTTCTTCAGTTGATGTTGTATCTGTCTGCTAAATTGGACACAAATTAAATCACTAGACCGAACACAAAGTGAAACTGTAATCGAAAGTCGTCGTCAACATTGTATTTAAATCATTTCTTGTGTCGATTTGTTTTTGGGTCATGAAAGTGTTCAGCACCTGTAAGTCATTTGAGTGCAAGAGCAAGTTTTCACATTTTTTTTCTTGCACATTTCTCTTTGAGAAGAAGTAAACAGGGTCAGTCCTCGCATTGACTTGATGTCTGCCAATTGGCTGAGACGCGTCGGGTTTGATTTCTCCGACTCTCTCCGCTCGGCTCTGAAGAGAAGAGGTTGTGCCGTCTATTTTAAATCAGAATTAGGACAAGCCTCCCAAGCCTCGTTCTTTTCAAATCAGTACGGAAACATTGATGCAGAACATGAAACCAGAAGATGAGATGCTGAAACATCTCGCTCTGCTACATGATGATGACGCAACTTTACAAAACCTCGCACCTGAACGTCTGTTAGGATTCTGTTATCTGCATGATTTAATCACATCAGATTACACTACAGGTCCATCTTTAGCTTTTCTCATCACACATGCAACATTTCTTCCCATTCTTTGGTAAAATAGTCAAGTTTTGCCATTGAGCAAAAAACATGTTCCCACATCTGCTATGGTGAGTGTTGGGTCATATATTAATCTATCAGAGTATCACATGGATAATAGCAATGAAGGCATTTCGAACTCATTTTTTGTTCTCAAATTGAGATTTTAAAGTCATTGTTTTAAGCAGAATTGTTGAAAGAATGGTTAATTAGTCATTTAATAATCCATTACACCCATTACTAACTACAGTATGTCTATAGCGTTCATTAATTTGCCTTTCAACAGATTCATTTTTCTCTGCCTCATGCTGACCTGGCATCAGTTTTTGCGTCTTCTCTGTAACCAACATGCAGCACAAGGATCTGAATCTGAATCAGTGATGTTAAACTGTTTTCTATCTCCTGACGTGTGTGATTCTGTTCATTCTGTTCTGCATGTGCTGATAGGGATCAGTAGATACGACTCCTGTCAAAGACAATCGGGCAAATGTTAATAGCTTTCCATGTCACGGTTAGCATCGAATGTTGGGCTCGAGAGAGTTTCTCTGTGCACAGACAGATGGAAATCATACCGCTCTTCACATGCGGGACGCCGGGCCGTACCTGCGGGCAAACACACGCACACGTGCTATAAAAACTTGGTTCTGTCCCAGGTGTACAGGAATCTAAGCTTTGTCCTACTTCCCATACAGTGTGACTGTACCTCAGTATATGTGTGCGTATCCCAATGATGCGACAAACACTGACCCATTTGAAATACTCGCCATTATATATTCAAGTGTTTAGTGGCCGATCGAAGGGTGGTCGATATAATGCAAATAATGTCATCTTCACGTTACGTGCTGTCAAAACATCTTTCGGCAGCAGAAATGTGGATGTTAAAGGTCCTTTATATTGAAAAAAAGAAATCTTGGGACTCGTCTTTATTTTTAGAGCCACTTCGTTTAATAATGATAATGGCAGCATGGCACACATCATTATGTTTTAATGCTCAGTTAAGTTCTTCGTTTCTTCTCATGAACTTTGTCCTCGTCTTGTCTGCACTTGATGAGCTGTTAATGCACCAATACAAATGGGGATTCATTATATTCCAGGAAACGCAGAATTACATTTTGCACCTTTTAGTGGATTTAGGGCCAACATCTATTTACACCCCGTCCCCCAAAGTCAAAGTTTGCGTCTGGCAAGATCGGGCATGACAGCGTCTGCAGAGTCCATGCGCAAATCCACCACCACGGCAGCTACATAATCACGCGCAGTCGAGGCACAAACACTTTTCTCAAGTGCTGTAGTATCTCTGAGTGCGCGTTGCGCGTCCCAGTTTTGGCACTGAGGATACAGTGTGTAGGAACCCTGCGCGTCCTCCACTCTCCTCTAACCTCCTCGCAGAGAGACGCACGACTCGAAAGGATGCTGCACCATATGCTTCTCTTAACCGCTGAGTTTGGGGTTTGGATGTAGGCGATCCATCGGGCGCACAGCGAGTTCTGGATTTAGATGCGTCGCTGGCACGGCTTTCTGTCCTCGCCAGTGAGAAGACGTTGCGGGTGATGGTGAAGCGCGACTTGCGCGCTGCCCCTCGTTTCCTCGATCCTTCCTCGGGACAGGACATTTGGCGAAGGGAAATGTGAGGAACGCTTGAAGAATGGCATGCAAACATGGTTTCTGCCAAGAAGGAGATGGTGACTGCGATGTACCCCACTTCTATTTCCACTCTCCTCTACTTTCTCTGTGCGGCGGCTTGGTGAGTTATATGTGGATCGGAGCGTTACGCACCGCATCTCTAGTTTTGACACTCTCGAGCTAAACGCATTGACGTTACACATGACAGATTTAGTCCTTGTTGAACGTTTTAAAGCTGTCGATTGAACGCAATACGCGTAATGTGAGTGCGCATTCTACAGAAATGTTGAAATGCTTCAGTTTGCTTTGTGTTGTTTTTAGCATAAAGAGAATATCCGGACAGATCAAAAAGGATGAGAAATTATACCCAGCGAATTTCACGCGCATTCTCGACCGACTCCTGGATGGATACGACAACAGACTTCGACCTGGATTTGGGGGTACGTGCCAAAAACCCGCACACTCATGACCCAAAAAGCGCTCGGGCATACCTGCGCAAAGTGAGCTCTCCAAATAGTGTTTTAAGGAGGTCGCGTGTTGTTTATTAAGTGTTGATTATTTGGTGAGGCTTGGTGTCCTCTGAGGGGGGTGATGGAGGAGTAAGCCAACTCCAAATGTCCTTATTGTTGCCCACTCTATTTTCGTCTCCATGTATCTGATCGGTGCGTTTTGAATATCTGAGCGAGTTTGGTTATGTAATCGGCCGCTTATGCACATCGTACAGTAAGAAGAGCGCGCGGATGTTCTGTTCGTGCGTAAACGCTCTTCTGTCGTTCTCACCTGTTTTGCGCAGCCAAATGTGTGCAGTTAAAGCGCAGCTCACTCTTACAAATAAAAGTTCTTTTGTGAGTTTTCTTTTCATCCTCAGAACGTTTCTGTTGAACAAAAGATTCTCTGAAAAGATGTACATTTAGGAACCTTCGACTGAAAGATTCTGGGGAAGCAAAATTGCACTGTGAAGAAATGTTTTATCACCTTTATTTTTAAAAGTGCAGCAGATGCTGTGGGTTGTGTACTGGTGTACTGTAGCTGAAATGTTTGTACAGTGGGTCATGTGCATGTAACGCCAGAACTGACCCCTCAGTGCCTGCACAGAGAAACAGTTTATATACAAAATACTTTGTATTGACATTATGTAACGCTTGGCAGAAAATTCATCATACGTTCATCGTGCATTATTCATTACATTACATTTAATGACTTATTAATGAAAGTTACTGTAAAGAAAAAACACATCAAACGTCAGCGCTTCCGCTTTGCCTTTTTCTGCCTTGGTTTTTTCTATCCAAGAAATAAAAAATCAAACCGCTAAGGCCTGTGGATTTGTGTGCGTAATGCTGGGATGTGATTGGCACTGTGGGAATAAAGCGCTGGTTTTTTATGTAACTTTAGTGAAGAGGCAGAGAGCACGAACAGAACAGAACAGCACAGCACAGAACAGAAAAGCACACCCACCTTCACATGAGAAGAGCTCTTGAGCGGAGGGGCTTCATCCACTCTCACTGACATGCTGTGGGTTCAGAGTTCTAGTAGGATCACATGAGTTACCCTCAGCACACAATACAGTGCTTCAGAAATGATGGATGTCAGGACTCGAGCGTCTCTTGTCATCGGCCCGCTTCTTGTTATCTCAGACAGGTGATAGTTTGATCGAGAAAAAAATACACTTCTGACTTTCCTTCAAGCAATAACTCACCCAAAGATGAACGTTCTGTTGTTATTTACTTGTGCTGGTAAAATATTTTGTTATTATTTCTGTGAAACGCAGAAGAGTTAAACATTCTTTTCAGGTTCATTAAAGCACAATAATGACTATATATTCTTCACTTCTTGAGAAACAAACTGAAAGTCGCCATTAATCTTCAACTGCTTTTATCTTGCAGTTAGAAATAAGAATGTGTTCATTTTATTTTTGGGTGAGTTTTTCTCTTTGAATTGTTCTCTTTCATTTACTTTAGTTTACTCTCACTTCAATCTCATTGCGATCTCGAGACATTCCAGATCTTTCTCATTGGAGTGTGCGCATCGTTCATGTTTTCGTAAGATTCATGCTTGTCGCTTGTGAAGTATGATTTGAGTATCTGCTAAATGGCAGCATAATCTGTTTTCTTCATTTTCTCAGCATCTATCACAGAGACGTCAGAACATTTGGAGTTCACGCTCATGACTTCAGCCAATGAGATGTTTGAGACATTCATCATGTGATCATTAAGATCTGTGCCGCTCTCAGCTTTTATGCATCTTTATTCATTCATTTTTCTTTCCGCCTGAAACTTTAGGATGAATGCTTTCAGTCAGAGAGACTACACGAAATAAAAATCTACAACACTTAATACGCATTCATTTTCAATTCAATACATGTTAATACAAAGGCAGAAAATGTGAATTGTTATTTTCACTAGTTTTAATATGCTATGGCCACTTTTACACAAACCAAACAATCAACAATCTCTTTTCTTAAATATCTTGCTTCACATAAAGGAAGTTATTTGTTTCATGTTGAATTTGACTGCAGTAAGCAAATAATTCTTCTGTGGTGACCCATCCTCTTGATTTCTTCATTTCATTTGTAGTATAACCAAAAATTATACTTACTATGGTAACTATGGGTAAACTTGTAGTAAAACTGTGGTAATACAAATAGCAGTCAATCCATCAAAAAACAAGGTTCCTACACTTTACTTTAATAAAACCAAGAGTTCATTTACTTGAAGTCAGTTTTGCTAAATGCAAACGTTTCTTTCTACACTCTTAAAAAAAAGGTGCTTCGATGCCATAGAAGAACCTTTTGGTTCCATAAAGAACCTTTAACATCTGAAGAACCTTTCTGTCTCACAAAAGGTTTTTTGTGACGAAAAAAGGTTCTACAGATTATAAAGAAGTAAGGAAGAGATGGTTCTTTGAAGAACCTTAGGTTGAATGGTTCTTTGTGGAACCAAGAAAGGTTCTTCAGATTATAAAAAAGTAGGGAAGAGATGGTTCTTTAAAGAACCTTAGGCTGAATGGATCTTTGTAGAACCAAAAACGGTTCTTCAGATTATAAAAATAAAGGAAGAGATGGTTCTTTAAAGAACCTTAGAACCTTCTATGGCATAGCTGTGAGGAACCTTTCAAGCACCTTTATTTTTAAGAGTGTATACAGTATGTGTGTATTTCGATCTGTGGTGATTTACAGTAGAGTTTTTGTGTCTGTACAGGTCCAGTGACAGAAGTGAAGACAGATATTTACGTTACGAGTTTCGGCCCCGTGTCCGATGTGGAAATGGTGAGTGTGTGTGTGTGTGTGCGTGCGTGCGTGCGTGTGTGTGTGTGCGTGCGTGTGTGTGTGTGTGCGTGCGTGTGTGCATGCGTGTGTGTGTGTGCGTGTGTGTGTGTGTGCGTGTGCGTGCGTGCGTGCGTGTGTGTGTGTGTGTGTGTGCGTGTGTGTGTGCATGCGTGTGTGTGTGTGTGTGTGTGTGTGTGTGTGTGTGTGCGTGTGCGTGCGTGTGTGTGTGTGTGTGCGTGCGTGCGTGCGTGTGTGTGTGTGCGTGCGTGCGTGTGTGCATGCGTGTGTGCATGCGTGTGTGTGTGTGTGTGTGTGTGTGTGTGTGTGCGTGCGTGCGTGCGTGCGTGCGTGCGTGCGTGCGTGTGTGTGCAGTATGCGTGAGATATCATGTGTATTATCATGAGATCATGAAATAAATAATTTAGTGTGAGTGAGGTGCTGTTACCTGCTTACTCCGAGCGAATCGGCCACTGTGATGTACGGATGGAGTCAACAGTTTCAGCACAGGAACTTTCCTCTGAGAATAATGTAATGTTCAACACCTTTACACAACAGCAGACCTAAACAAACACTTATTATAATGTTAAGACATCTTGGTGTAAATGTCACCAGAAATTAAATTCATTTGATGAAGAATTATGAGACTATAAAAATCAAATCAGATTTATATTCATGTTGTCTTCAAGGAGGTTTTGGTTTAGATGGAGTTTTTCTGCCATTTGTACAGAAAGAGATTTTTAGGAGTAGACGTGAGATCGGTCCGTGTCTAGTGTTGATGTTTTGGTATTCTTCAGGAGTATACCATGGACGTGTTCTTCCGTCAGACGTGGGTGGACAGACGTTTGCAGTATGAGGGTCCGGTGGAGATCCTCCGGCTAAATAATCTTATGGTGACTAAAGTCTGGACCCCCGACACGTTCTTCAGGAATGGGAAAAGATCCGTGGCTCACAACATGACGGCGCCCAACAGACTCTTCAGGATCATGAAGAACGGAACCATCCTCTACACCATGAGGTACAAACACTCATCCTGACCTGATCCAGAAACATCTCAGGAACTAGTGAAGGTGTTTAACATCGTGTGTGTGTGTGTGTGTTTTTGTGTGTGTGTGTGTGTGTTTTCTACAGGTTGACAATAAGTGCAGAATGTCCCATGAAGCTGGTGGATTTTCCGATGGATGGTCACTCGTGTCCGCTGAAGTTCGGCAGCTGTGAGATTCTGATTCATATACGCTTGTTTTTCACACAAATGAGAGAAAGATGTTAAGACTTGAGAATGAAAGGGTATTAAAATGAAGTTAAGAAGCGTCTCATCATGAAATAATCCCGGCTTTTCAACAGCTTTTCTCTCTTTCACTGACGGCTGATTTAATACTTCATATACTGAACACAGAACACACGTTTCGTTTGCTGCGTGTGAGTTCAGGGAAATCTGTAAACTGTCAGAGCTCTCGCAGGTTGATGGAAAGCCTGTAAAAATCACAGATGAGATCTCAATAATATCTCAATGATTTCTCCTGGACGTTAGTCAGTTTATATGGAGAGCGGATGAACATTTTCCAAGTCTCATCTGTTTCTCAGATATTTCTCTTGAGAAAAGAGTCATTAGAGTTTCAGTAGAGATCTCAACTATGTCTTAAACTGAGCTCAGATTTGTCTCGTCTGCCATTAAAAGTCAATATTATTAAAGATCTCAATATGAACTCAAACATTTCTCATCAAATCCAGATTATTTGACCTCCTATACTCTTCATGTGTTTACATAATTACTCTCATTTCATTCAAGTTGAGACTTGAAAGAAACTTAACTGTTATTCAGGAAAAGCTCTTCAGGATATTATATCGGGATGCTGGAGAAAGTTATTATCTAGGTTTATTTTCGTGACCAGTAAACGTAAACTCGTAACATTTGTTTACTGAAAACTACACGAGCTCAAGCTAAATTTAACCACAGCACCCCAGAGATCTCGAAACAACTTTTCTCCACCAGGAAAACCACTTTTCCCTCCGAGTGTGTAAATACAGAAGTGGCTTCATATTCTATAAACTGAACAAAGAATCTCCATATCAGCAGACGCGCTCGTGACAGCCGGTCAGCAGAAATTAAAATGAAAAGCGCAGAGAAAGAGTACAGGAGAAGAAAGAGAACGGTGAAAAGAGAGTTTAATCTGGAGGCTGCTGGGAGATCGGGAGATAAAATCCATCCAGAGAGCTCCTGATGCTGACATTGTGATGGAGGACGTGTGTGTGTGTGTGTGTGTGTGTGTGTGTGTGTGTGTGTGTGTGTGTGTGTGTGTGTGTGTGTGGTTATCTCTCTCTCTTCTTTGTCTTATACATATTTCTGTCCTTTCTGTGAGCCTGCGGGGAAAGACGGAAAGCTGCTCGTGCCCTGTCGAGCAGAGAAGGTCACTGTAGCTTTCCCATGTGCCCCGGGACAACACAGACCTACAACAGCTCTCAGATCTCATTTCACCTGATAATTCTTCACAATATCTATTGATTTTTCAATGAGGTTACAGATTCAAACCTCAGAGCCCAAGAGAAAGAAGCGCAGCGCCATGTGAGAGAAGAACATGAATATACATCAGCAGTCGCCACACCCTAACAACACCTTAGCAACCATACACTGTTAACACAACACCTTAGCAACCACACACTGTTAGCAACACCTTAGCAACCACACACTGTTAACACAACACCTTAGCAACCACACACTGTTAACACAACACCTTAGCAACCACACACTGTTAACACAACACCTTAGCAACCACACACTGTTAGCAACACCTTTGCTTTCACCCTGAGGAGAGAAGTTTTGCTCTTTTATAGCTCAGGAGATTTGATAAAGTTCTCCGTTTCATTTAATCTCAGGAGAAACAAATGAGTGAAAGAATACTTGAGTTCATATTGAGATCTTTTGAGGCAAATCTGAGCTCAGTTTGTTGACATCTCTTCTGAAACGGAGACATTTGTGAGACTCTTTTTCTTAGGAGAAATAGGCAAAAGTTTCCATTTGTTCTCCATTTAATCTCACTGATGTCTTAATATTTGAGACTAAAGAGATCTTACATCTTTCTTCCTGATGTTTTGGTCATTTTGATGATGTTGATTCTTCTTCTTGGTTCGGTTCACAAATTAAGATTTTTGCGCAGTGTTGGAACGCTGCTACGGCCTGAGAGAACATTCCCGGTTGTTCCCGGCTCCGTGTGACTTGGATCATCTCTCTCTCTCTCTCTCAGAGAGAGGAGAAGAGAAGAGGAGAGAGAGAGCTAGAGAGAGAGAGAGAGAGAGAGAGAGAGAGAGAGAGAGAGAGAGGAGAGAGAGAGAGAGGGAGAGAGAGATCGAGCTAGAGAGAGAGAGCGAGAAGAGAGAGAGAGAGAGAGAGAGAGAGAGAGAGAGAGAGAGAAGAGAGAATCGAGAGAGAGAGAGAGAGAGAGAGATAGATCTATCGAGCGCTATAGATATCTCTCTCTCTAGCTCTCTATCTCTCTCTCTCTCTCTCTCTCTATCTCTCTCTCGCTCTCTCTATCTCTCTCTCTCTCTCTCTCTCTCTCTCTCTCTCTCTCTCTCTCTTTCTCTCTCTTCATCTCTATGGGGTTGGTTCGGTGGGTGTCTTGGAAAGCTCTTCCTCTGCTGTGTTTCCCTGTGTGTGTGTGTGTGTGTGTGTGTGTGTGTGTGTGTGTGTGTGTGTGTGTGTGTGTGTGTGTGCGTGCGTGCGTGCGGGTTCAGAAGCAGAAATGCTGGAGAGAAACAGAAGAGATGGAGTGAGTGATGATGATCTCAGAAGCAGTGGTTCTGCTGAATATGTAGTCGGCTCTGTTTGATATATGCATTTCTCTTCCGTAAATGAAATCCGTCTGATTCCGAGCGCGAGGATTTCTCAGCGGATGGGGATGATTGTTGTGTTGGCTCTTTGGCTCAGATCTCTGGTTGGCTCGTGCTGTTGGAGAAGGTGGGCAGCAGTGAGAAGAAATGACTTCACGGCGGTCATTCAACCCTGATCTCCAGGACCGATACGTGCGCGTGGGCACGCTCCGAGGAAAGCGTTATTGCTCGGAGGTTGCTCTTTTATAGCTCGGGGGATTTAATGGCGTTTTAAATGAAGCTTCATCTGGGTCTTTTCTCGGTATCTTTCATAGGAAACTTCAATAGTTCGTATGGAAATCTCTTTTTATGCAGACCTTTCAAAATACTATAGTGTCTTGCTTAATACTACAGCATTTACTACAGTTCATAACTATATTTACAGTAATACTGCGTTAACAAAGTGCACTCATCGCTGTAATACGGTATACCAACGTTTACTATAGTACACTGCAGTATTTTTTCACATGGTTGTATTTTGGCACATCAGAGTTCTTCGTCAGAAAATAATTTAAAATATGTTTTCTTACTAAGATGACAAATAGTTTATTTTGATGATAAAGATTCACTCAAGTTGACATCATAACCAAATGCCAGTTTGATTTGAAATGACACACAATAGAAATATTCTCTGCACACGTGAAGGATTTGTTTTCTCATTCGGCGTCTCAAGCGTCTTCTCACTGTTGTTTCCTTAGTAACTGGAAAAACTTCTGGAAGAAAAACTTTATGTTGCTCTATACATAGAAGACATTTGCAAGAAGCAAAACACCAGGCAGGACACACAAAGATGTATTTATATAACAAAACATCTTGCTGTAGATGTCAATCATTGTGTCATTTGTTTTGTGGAAAACAAGACTTACAGGCATAGTTCACCATTCTTATGTGTTTGTAAACAGAAGATATTTTGAGAAATGTGGGTTTTGTGTTCATACGATAGAAGTCAATTGTGTTTGATTCTTCAAAATATCTTCTTTTGTGTTGTGATGAGGAAAGAGACTTTTTGACAGATTTGACATGAGGATGAAGAAATGATGACAGAATTCTCATTTTTGGGTGAACTGTCTCTTTAAGCAAAAAGTTTGCTTTTCATTGCGTGTCATTGTGATATAGAGCAACTATAGCAACTGAGATTTTAAAGGGAAGTTATTTTATGAAATAAGTTGTGTATTGTTGATGTTTGTTCTCTGTGTGGTGACAGATGCTTATCCAATGACAGAGATGATCTACACCTGGACCAAAGGCCCTCAGCATTCTGTGGAGGTCCCACCTGAATCATCCAGCCTGGTCCAATACGACCTGATCGGACAGACCGTGTCCAGTGAAACCGTCAAATCCATCACAGGTAAACACAACCAAACTTCCTTCTTCTGTTTCATCTTTTGTCTCTGGTGTTCTCCTAAATGAAACTGAATTCAAAGGGTTTTAAATATCGTCTCAGTTTAACAGATGGCACAAAACAACACCGTTTGTTTTATTTATTTATCACTTTCTTTGTCTGGATTCAGATGACATCAGAGATGTGGAGTTTTCAGCTGTGATTTGATTCGCAAACCTCATTCGGTTAAAATGAGATGAATGCGAAACCTTCACGATTCAGCCGAAAGCAGGCGCTGTAGTGACAGACTGTCAGTGTGTTCATGGAACTCTTTTCTGCTCTTTCAGGTGAATATGTGGTGATGACGGTCTTCTTTCACCTGAAACGAAAGATGGGCTACTTCATGATTCAGACGTACATCCCCTGCATCATGACTGTAATCCTCTCTCAAGTGTCTTTCTGGATTAATAAAGAATCTGTGCCCGCCAGAACCGTCTTTGGTATGTAAGACTGAATCTACTGCAATCTGTCCATCCATCTCGGCTTTATCTACTGTATCTGTTTGTCTGAGCCATTCTTTCATCTCTTTCTTGCTTCATCCTTCTGTCTCCATCTATATATTAGATTATTTCTTTCACTCCATCCATCCATCCATCCATCCATCATTCAAGGTCTGTTTCATGCTTTCTCTATTTCTCTATCTATCCATCAATGCATCCATCTCTCTTTCTATCATCTCACTCTCCATCTGTCTATTTATGTCTATTCCTTTCTCTCTTCCTTCATCCTTCTTTCTCCATCTAGAATTCTCTCTCTCATTCCATCTCTTTTTCTCATCCCCACAAACCATCCATCCATCTTTCTTCATCCAGCTTTTACTATCTATCTATTTCTCCATCCATCTATCCATCTCTCTCTTTTTCTCCCTTTATCCTTCTTTTCTCCATCTATCCATCTCTCTCTTTTTCTCCCTTTATCCTTCTTTTCTCCATCTATCCATCTCTCTCTTTTTCTCCCTTTATCCTTCTTTTTCCATCTATCCATCTCTCTCTTTTTCTCCCTTTATCCTTATTTCTCCATCTATCCATCTCTCTCTTTTCTCCCTTTATCCTTCTTTTTCCATCTATCCATCTCTCTCTTTTTCTCCCTTTATCCTTCTTTTCTCCATCTATCCATCTCTCTCTTTTTCTCCCTTTATCCTTCTTTTCTCCATCTATCCATCTCTCTCTTTTTCTCCCTTTATCCTTCTTTTCTCCATCCATCTATCCATCTCTCTCTCCATCAAAATGTTAATTTATTTATCTCGCTCCATTTCATCTATCTCTCCATCCATCCATCCATCTATTAATTCAGCCTTTCATCTATCTCTCCATCTATCCATCTCTCTCTTTCTCTTCTTTTATCCTTATTTCTCTATCTATCCATCTCTCTCTCCATCAATATGTTAATTTATCTCGCTCCATCTCATCTATCCATCCATCATTCAATATCTGTTTCTTTCTTTCTCTCTCTCTCTCGCTTTTCATCTCTCTCTCCATCCATCCATCCATCCATCCATCATTCAATGTCTGTTTCTTTCTTTCTCTCTCTCTCTCGCTTTTCATCTCTCTCTCCATCCATCCATCCATCATTCAATGTCTGTTTCTTTCTTTCTTCATCCATCTTTTTCCTTCTCTCCATCCATACATCCATCTACCTCCCTATCTGTTAGTCCATCCCTTTTTTTCTCTCTCCATTCATCCCTTTATCCTCCTCTTTCTATATCTATCCATCCATCCATCCTTCAATAAATCCATCCATCTCACTCTTTCTCTGAATCCATTCATTTATCCCTCTGCAATTCATCCATCCATCTCTTTCTCTCTCTATTCCTTCCATCTGTTCATCTGTCTCTATTCACACTATCCTCCGTATCTTTTTGAAGTTAGCGTTAATCCACCTTTAACCCCTGAGGTTAGCATCACTTTAGCTTAACTTTACTGTGACTCTAAACATGCTGGGATGTAATGTTGAGTTGTTTAGCAAACCAATCTGACTCAAGCACTTACATTTACATTAATGTCTTTAACAGATGCTTTCATCCAAAGCGACTTAGCACTCAGTCTCCACATTTCATCAGTATGTTTGTTCTCTGGAAATCAAACCCACAATCTGAACACTGTAGTCCAGGTCTCGATGGCTTTTAGTTGTTTTATAAAGCATTGTTTTCTGTTGTGTCATGTATCAGGTGTGAAGGAGTGAAAGGACGTTCTTGAGTTTTAATGGCCTCTGCATCAACGTCAGCATCATTAAATGCTTATTTCCAATCTGTGACATCACCGTTAGCACCGTGTGCCCTGATCAGTCCCGAATAACCTTATCTGTTATGACCTTATGTGTCTGCGGCAATCTGCTAATCACACACACACGCACACACACACACACACACACACGCGCACACACACGCGCACGCACGCACGCACACACACACACACTCGCACGCACACACACACACACTCGCACACACACGCACGCACGCACACACACACAGACACTCGCACACACACACTCGCACTCGCACACACACACACACACACACAGACACTCGCGCACACACACACACACACACAGACACTCGCACACACACAGACACTCGCACACACACACACTCACACTCGCACACACACACACAGACACTCGCACACACACACTCGCGCACACACACACACACACACACACACTTCACCTGCGGCACTGAAGATGCTGAGAATAGCACGCTCTCATTCTCAACCGCAAAAAGTGTAACAATGACCCACCTTCATATGGCTCTGCGCTTGGACCCGCGCCAGACCAGCGGATTTTCATGTCCTAGATGAAAGTGGGCTTAGTGACGGGGTTTCTGGGTAATGACAGTGTGGGAATTTGATGGCCAGCACATATTCGGGCCGGCCTCGGCATGGGACCGCGGTGATCTGCCGTTTGTCTGTTCTGGGACGGCTTCCATGTTTTGGTTTCTTTACACACGTGCTGGAAGGTTACTGGCTTTCTAAAGACTTTTTGAGTGGTTGTGTTTAATAACAGGATTATTAGAAGTCTTTAAAGTACAGTAACAAAGTCAAAGGCGTGAAATGACAAAATCATATGACGTGAGATGATGTTTTGAGGGTGAACTAGGCCTTTAAATTCAAGGATCTTCTGTGATGGTAACAGCGGCGACTGAAGGTCGTGACCCTTTTGTCATTTCGTTTCAATATCTGCACAACAGCACATGAAGCCTTCAGCAAAACTTCACATCTCTGAGGAATCAAAACACAAACAAGTACAGTTCAGCCAAAAAACAACATTCTTTCATCATTTATTCACACTGAACTCCATTGACTTCCACAAAACCTCTGAGACCTTTCTCAAAATATCTTCTATTGTTTTCCACTGAAGAAAGACTCACATACACATTTACGAACACGTGAGTTTTTAAATGAACCTTAAAATCACAAAGAAAAAAAGAAATGGGCTGTTTTGCACTGTGGCGTCATTTTTACTTTATTTACAGTAAAATCACGATAATGAGTCTAGACTTACTGTTGAGTGTTTCGTATTTTTCTAAATAGTGCTTTTCACTATGTTTTATTATAGTAAACAGTAATACAATTTTATTTAAGCCATTAAAGTCATCAAAAGCTGCAGTACCATATGAAGAGAAAGATCTGTATTATGGAAATTTGGAGTATGGTAGCATCACAATGCAAAAACACAAAAACATTTTGCTTGAAGAACAGTTTTTCTTTCTTTGGTTTTGGGTAGAAATATAAAGCAGATATGTTGCTGATGTTTTCACGACATTCAGCCCATAAATAAATGAAGTGTTTCCAGGATCATGAGGACTTCTGGAAATCTCTCGCACCATCCAAACAAACTGTGATGTCTTCTACATCCCTGCTTCATTTCAAACACCTTCAGCCACTTTCACGCTCTAGAAATGAGAGAATGCGAGTGTGCGTGCGCATGCTGTGTGTTTTATCTGTGTGTGCATGTGGGGGTGTGTGTATATAACACAGGACGTGTGTGTGTGTGTGTGTGGGAGGTGAAGGGATACTGGCTGTCTGTATGATGTGTGTGTTGTGTATCTTCATATATGTGTGTGTGTGTGTGACTCAATGTCTGGCTCGCTCACGGTTCAGTTTCACATCGAGACAAACTCTTCCAACTTAAGACGGTGAATCCCTGACTCCCTCTGGTGGCTTAAACTCATACCAGCTCACAAGAAAGACACATCTCTTTAATATCTCCATTATTTCTCCTAGATATCAGTGAGGTCTCGGATATTTCTCCCGAGATAAAGAGTCAGAAATGTCTCCATTGGAGCTTCAGAAGAGGTCTCAAACTGAGCTCAGATTTGTGTGAAGTGTGTGTGTTATGACTTGTTTCTCACAGGAATCACTACAGTTCTCACCATGACCACCCTCAGCATCAGCGCCCGTCACTCTCTGCCCAAGGTCTCGTACGCTACGGCTATGGACTGGTTCATCGCTGTGTGTTTCGCGTTCGTGTTCTCTGCCCTCATCGAGTTCGCCGCTGTCAACTACTTCACCAACGTACAGGCGGAGAGAGCCAAGAGAAAACAGGCCAAGGCTGCGGCCGCGGCCAAGAGCTCCGGCGCTGCGGCAGGAAAAACTAAAGACGCAGAAGAAGTTCTGCAGGTGAGAAGCTTTACTCTCATATCTGTTAGCATAGTTTTACTACAAATACCACGCTACGTTTTCATGAGGGATATAAATGAATGTTTTGTATTC
This sequence comes from Oreonectes daqikongensis, assembly GCA_026939265.1. NCBI lineage: Eukaryota > Metazoa > Chordata > Actinopteri > Cypriniformes > Nemacheilidae > Oreonectes > Oreonectes daqikongensis. The sequence goes on from JAOTQM010000701.1 coordinate 27,380, forward strand.
TGCATTGTTTACATTTGTGCTGCGTGGATGCCCGTCATTAAAGCATCACTTTAAGTGTTTAAGTGCGGATGATAGGAGAGCGTTTTCGGTGAGATTCAGGATTAGACGGCGACAGCTGTGAGATTTCCAGAGAATTCATCTGTCAGACGGCTGCTGTGATGTATTACACTCGTGTTTATGGCCTGTTGTTAATGTCCCTTATCTAATGGCGCTTCGGAGAAATGACTCCGTACTTTTTCTCCCTTCTGTGGGTTTTTATTGACAAGTTAAATGGTCGTTCTCATGTGGAGATCACAGCGGATGACAGGTGAAGTGATGCTATGAAAGTTGACACAATGGTCATTTAGTATTCATTCCTTCACAGTGTGAATATAGAATAATGAGACGGCAATAAAACAGAAAGAGAGAGAGAGAGAGAGAGAGAGAGAGAGAGAGAGCTTGGCATTGTGGGTAACATCTCAGCCATCATTTGCTGTGTCTCTCTTTTTGAGCTGTATTGAGATTCATTCTCTCTACTCACAGCTTGTGTTAACATATTCTCCGCACGCCACAAGACACCAATTACACTTTGCCAACTGTTCATTTCTCCGAGGAAATGGTGAAAAATATCCCGGAATCTGGGCTATCAGGTCCAATGAGACGAAATCACAGCAATCTTCTCTGTGTGTTGAACTCATGAACACAATAACACTCCATGTAATATCAGCACTTCGATAGTGTGACCAGATGATGTCATCCTTTATTCTCCTCGTGTCTTTCTCCAGTGGTACACAACAGAAGATATTTTGAGAAATGGAGTTCAGTGTTGTTTGATTATCAACATTCTTCAAAATATCTTCTGTTGTGTTCTGCAGAAGAAAGGTTTGACATGAGAGTGATGTAATGATGACAGAATTTTCATCATTTGTCCCTGTAAACGTTATGTGTTGATTTGCAAAAAGACAATTTAGGATGAAAGCAGGAATTATAACATCAGCAAATGACATTTTGCTTCTCTCTTAGAGTTTCATGTCGGCCATTTTGATGTTTTCAGTGAGATGTATCTCAACTTTGACCACACCTGTGATTTACTAGAGTAATAATTGTTTAACCATGGTATTCGTAGTAAAACCGTGGTAATAAAAATGGTAATCAATCCACCAAAAACACACATGCTACACTTTCCTATAATAAATCAATAAGTTTATTTATTGCCCTTTGACTTCCTGAACAACTTCTAAAGGTTACCGAAGCGTTGTTTGAAAGCACTTGGGAAACATTTGCATACTGTGCATGTAAAACAATCCATTCCTCTGAGACCTGTAATAAAGAGTCATAAATCACAACACGAGACATTTATGTGTCAGAGAAGAAGAGGAACTCCCATGAGCCCCTGCTGTAAAATCAGCCTCCATCACATGTGCACGCGCACACACACACACACACACACACACACACACACACACACACGCACACACACGCACACGCACACAGAGTCATGTCTCTTGTTTTCAGGAGAAAAGCTGTTTCTAGAATAACTCCACCTCCATACACCCACAACCAAACCATCTGATGATAAAAGCTTCTTACTGGCCTGAGCGTTACTGTACGCCTGACATCTGTTCACACACGCACACACACACACACACACACACACACACACACACACACACACACACACACACAGAAATACTGCATCTCATGTCTTCATTTAAGGTTTTATTATATGAAAAGTTTTTTATTATATTATTACTTGGTTTTCTATAAAACTGCTTGGCTTTACGGAATCAGAAGAGCTTTATTGCTAAGTGTGTTTGCACACACAAGTAATGTTTTTGGTGTTGGAAGCTACTAGTACACACATTCAACACAATGACAAGACAAATTATAATAAATATTTAGTGTAAAAGATATAAAAAAGGTTTTTGACTTTCATAGGCTGGACGTCATATGTACTCGTATTAAGTTCTGATATATTTTAGACAAATTCCAAATAAAAGAGATGTTGACACACAATAATATTTATTCTTTTATACCCACCAGTCAAACTCCGACACTAACGGTAACCTGCGGAAGCGAGTGAACTCCAGCGTTCAGCCGCAGCCCGAGGAAAAGAAAGTCCAAAGAACCGAAACGTCCGGCAAAAGCGGAACGGCATCAAAACCCACTCTGACCAGCCAATCATCTTCAACCTCAGAGGGCACCAGCAGCTTCTCCAGCCAATCCCGTCTCAGCCCCAGTTCCGCCAGCCAATCCAATGCAGCCGCGTCCTCCTCAACATCTAAGACCACACCCCCGGCCCCACCCTCCACGCCGACGGTTCCTGAGAAGACGTCCCCCGGCACTCTTCATCATCTCCTCGGGCCTAAATTAGAAAACATTAAAAAGAAGGAATCAAAAGCCTCGACGTCCGCTCAAGCCGCTCCTCCCGCCACCGGAGGGGCGAGCAAGATCGACGAATACGCTCGGATTTTATTCCCAGTATCCTTTGGAGTGTTCAACATGGTTTATTGGGTGGTTTACTTATCCAAAGACACCATGGAGGCCAAGAGAGGCTAACAAGAACACGCTTGTTGCTTTTTTACTGAAGAAATGAAAGATCCCTCTAAGGATTAAATCAGGCCGGAACGTGGCGTAAAAGTGGACAGACGTTGAGTAAACGCCTTGAGAGATTATGTGGGTGAAATAAAAGCCAAACCTTTTTTTTGTTGTTGATTTGTCGAAAAGGACTGTACATGAGATTAAGCATGTGGATATATGAAAATAAGTGAAATAAATCATTCGAAACAAGCAATCTGACAGGAATGAATCCTAGATTTATCTGTTGTCTGTTTGAATAGCCATATTTCTGCTCGGTCCTATTTCTCGCCGGACACACTGAACAGGGACGATGCTATCGAGGACACGAGATCAGGGCCATTTAGTCTATTTTTCTATAGAGACACCTTCTTCATTCATGAAGGATATGAAGTCACCGCTGGAATAATACTCTTCTGGAGATTCAGAGATCGACCTAAACACATATGCATGTCTTTCATTTTTTAACTAAGAGAGTTTTCTTATAAGTCGTAAGTTTTGATTTTCTCTCTTTGTTTTTAAAGTTGAATGTCCATTTTGCTTTCATTCATTTTCATCTTCGAGCTTTTACATTCTCTGCTGTTAAGAGAAAAGTGTGACATGGGGAGGATGTTTAAGAAGAAGATGGGCGTCGATGGGCACAGATGCTCCTCGAGGACGGTTGAGAAGACGTCCACCGATCCTCACAGGCCTGTGTCCATGCACCAAACAATATTAATTCACCCAAAAGCTGATATTCTGTCATCATTTACTCACTGTACTTGTTGTTTTGGATGAAAGCGTCTGCCAAATGAATGTAAATGTTCTCAAATGCATTAAAGGTATATAGAGACGAACGCTGTTAAGGTTGTGTCTGTGACAGAAGGACGACGAGAGAGTGAATGATGACAGAATGTTTATTTCAGGTGAATGTCACCGTTTGCCATCAATGTGCTGGAGGACACAACACTGCTCTGATTTACAGGAAATGAGGTCACAGTCTTCTGATTTCTGATACAGACGCCGTTCATTTCACTACTTTGTTCAAATGTAACATAAACATAGCGTATATATATATACATATATATATATATATCACACATTTGGTTTGTTAATCCCATCTATACAATGAATTAAATGATTACTGGATTCATTAGAAATGTGTGCGTGTGTTGTGTGTCAGGAGTGATTCATATATGAACCATTAACTTTGCTTTTCTTCCATGAGTCTGTTTCTAACATGAAGACATAAAGAAGTGAAGCTGATGTTATACAGTATATTTAAGTAGAAGCAGACTACAAAATGCAAGCATCTATAGGCACAGTTTCTGTTTAACACACAAAATTACATTTCTTTTATCCAAAGCGACTTACATTGCATTATACATTTATTTCTGAGTATGTGCGATCTCTGGGATCAAACCCATGACCTTGGCGTTGCTAGCGCCATGAGCTTTAACCACTGATATACGTATGTATCTGTACATGTGTTAGATGAGTTTGAAGTATTATTGAATTGGTGCACAAAGTATTTCAACTTACTGTTTAAATCTTGATTATTGAAATAAGGTTGAACTAGTTTACATTATTTTAATGAGTTAATGTATGTTGCAATGACGCGTTAAAGTTCAGCACATTGTGGGATACCGTGATCCATGCTGTGTGCTATGCTTGTATACAACACATTTTGAAATATATAGTAGGTTGTATAGTTATTCCACGTATAAAGACAACATGCACATTCTGCGCAGTATATATACTGCATACTACTGCACTTCTCTGTGATTACATTCAGAGCATATTGCCAAAAGTATTGGGTCTAATAAACAGGTTTGATGACTTGAGTATAAATCTTAATACTGCAGTATATCATGATATTCTATGGAACTGTGTGCTTGTAATTTAATAGCAACAGTTTGTGAATAAGAGTCCTTTTCTATCCCATCATGACAATGTCTCTGTGTATGAGACAAGATTCAGAAAGAAATCATTGATTCAGTCAGTGTGGAAGAACTTAACTGGTCTGAATAAAACCAAGTCCTGAACCCAGCTGAACACATTTTGATGTCATTTTAAATGCAGACTTTGAGCCAGAAACTCCACATCAATGTTTATTCTAACATTTGTGTTCATCATTTATATTCCATGCATTACTAGAACATACTGTACACGGCATTGCATACTTTTATTCTAATTTTGCGTTAATCTGACACGTTCCGCGCGAGTGCGCCTGCGCGTGCGCGTGCGTGATGGCTGATTGAGTGATCAGAATGTTTGGTTTCCCCAGAAACGCATTCTAGTGTGAAATTGATTTTGTACTTTCGTCCTCTGTCACGCACGCACGCACGCACGCACGCACGCACGCACGCACGCACTTCTTGTTAACTTTAACCGATTTGTAGTGACAAATATGTAACACAGAGTTCCTATACCTCGCTAGTTTAGTGTGTGCCAGCTGTAGTTCTTCTTTAGGAGTTCAGGCTCTGTGTTTTTGTAGGTTTGTATCTTGGATGAAAGATTTGTTCATGACTCTTAACATATTCTTCCTGCCGGCCGTTTGCCTGAACTCATCTCCTGTGGCCCAACGCTTATCATTCAAACACAGAGGACACGATTCCACCGGTGAGCCAAACTCCAACATTAAACACGATCAAAGCCCAGAAACACATCCATACGCCTAAGAAAAGCACCAACAGAAACATAGATTTTTATTTTTTAGGGCAAAGATAATGTTGCTCTGTAAAAGGTGGATATGTGTGGATCTTTGGAGAGTAAAAATGCTGTTATAAAATCTTCAGATCATTACATTTAATGAGTTTATTTGCAAAAACAGACAACTCTTATCTGAAAAAATCATGTTTGTTATGTTATCATGTTTTTATTGTGTTAGTTAGCTGTGTTTTTATTATTATTAGTATTTAATCAAAGCAACACAAATGCAGTTTGATTGATATTAACTGGAATGATTTTATTAATATTTTTATAGTTTTTTGTTTTGGCAAATGAACTCTTCATTTGTTTTTAGGTCAAAGTCATTAGCAAAATCAGAAATAGAATTTTGCAAAAAGACAATAAAAAACATTTACTGTAATTTGCATAACGTTATTCTAAGTGCTGGTTTTCATTAGATTCCAATACTGTATGGTACAGTAAAGTTTAACTATGAATTATTACTGAATTAATTATGAATTAATATTTTTAATCTTAAAAATAAAGATGCTTAAAAGGTTCTTCACAGTGATGCCATAGAAGAACCATTTTTGGTTCCACAAAGAACCATCTCTTTCTTACTTTTTTATAATCTGAAGAACCTTTTTTCACCACAAAGAACCTTTTGCGAAACAGAATGGTTCTTCAAACGTTAAAGGTTCTTTATGGAACCAAAAGGTTCTTCTGACATCGAAGAACCTTTTGAAGCACCTTTTTTTTAAGAATGTAAATATAACTTTCATTTTCTTGAAATATAAAATACATGATACTTTTTTTATTATGGTTTGAAATATGAAATATTAAAGGTTATTTTATGAAGCTTTTTTACTGTAAGATGTTTTATAGTTTTAGGAGTAAATGCAGAATATAAACATGACTGTTCTGTAGGCTTCAAACTTCATTTCATTCCTTTGTCTTTCTGAAATTTGTAAATTACATCATGACATCAATTAGGCTATTTTCAAATGGTTTCTTAATGTCATATGAATAATTTGTTCTTTAATCTTTCTTGAACGTGGACTGGTGAGATTGTCCCGGGGCCGGTAGCTGTCTTTACTGATAAACTAGTGCATGAGACACACACACAGACATGGTGTTTATCTTACCCTACAGACTTGATCATGTTGGCGGTGATTAGAACAAATATCCATAATCTTCCTTGGATGGAATTACAAAAAAAGAAAGGAGAAATGTAAATGAATTACACATTACAGTCCCGGAGAAGAAAACTAACACGGTAACTGCTATCGAGAGGGAAAGGATTTCTTTTAGATTTATTTGTAAGGCTGTATACTTACATCAGTATCTCAATGTGTTTGCTTATAAGACTGAAGATAATATACAGTCAGTATTGTGTTGTGTTTTTCTATTCTTCATTCACTAGCTTATATAGAAAAGTATTTCAGAACAGATGCCTGAGGTCTCGATGAGGTCAGCAGTGCTTATGATCCAATGAGGGAAAAATAAAAGACACATCCTTTATAATTCAACCACAGCCCGTCCCGTCTAGTTTTCTCGTTTCTGTCTCCAACGTTGATACTTTAATAATACGTAACTCCATTAGGTCTCCTAAAATATATAAAAGAGCAATAACTGTTTTCCTCCTGGGGGTTATGAGAGGAAAGATATAAATTGAACAGATTCGAGTTGATGTTTAGAGGTCAAGCAGCTCTATAGCAGATGACAGAAAAAGACATTCAGAATCCAAACCCCTCCGCAGGCATCACTCAAACAATCAGCATCCATCATCATTCCTGAAGAACATTTATCACATTCTCAAGCAAATCTGCCCTCTTTATTACAGTCAGCCTCTATCCAAAAATAACCACGGCTGCCATGGCAACAGCTGCTTCAAAGTAATAACAGTAAATAGCTTTAATTGTGACTGTTTTCAATGGCCAGTTTGCGGGAGGCGATTTTAAGCCAAGCAATTATATTCTTATAATAAGATTTGGACTCGGCCAACTAAAGACTCGGCTTGGACACGCGCACGCGCGCGCGCGCACGCACACACTGCGGGCTGTTGTCGATTCTTTTTCTTTCTGTGACTTATTGGTAATTTCTTAAATAATCATCATCAATAATAGTCAAACTGTGAGTGTTACAACAGCTCAGCGCTGGGGCAAAAAAAAGCACCTTCATGCATTCTGAGTGACTTTACATCTGCTTATACAAGACACCCATCTGAAAAAAAACCAATATTCAATTTCTACTGGATTTAGCGGGTATTATATTGGTTTTAATGGAAACTATAATGGTCTCTGTGGCTCTCTACTGGGTTGGGCTCCATTGGTACTGTAGGATGTCATCTGGCACCAATAAAACATCATTAAATCCTCCTGGATGTAAAGGCAAAACACACTACATAAAGGAATGTAATTGTTTTAATGGTAAAGTAAAGCATTTAGATTGTTTTCAGCAGGGAATCCAACATCTGCTCCAATTCTTCTGTCTTTACATGAGTTTGATCTTGTATATCTTGAGTATCTTGTCCTCTTACTCTTGCATGAAAGTGAGACCTCTACTGGTGAAAGTTGACACAACAACTACTTTAATTCTGCCAAGATACAGTGAGGGTTACAAATACGCACATACCACTCACACCTTCTGTTATATAGCCTAGTGCTTTTTTACTGCACCGTAAACTAAACGGACACAAATGATATGTAAATGAATGAGGTTGAAGGTCATGCTGTCAAACTTCTCCATTTAAACATTCTTCCATGAACTCCTTCAAACAACCGATATCATAAGAAACGACTCCAAAATTAGTGACGAAGAAAAATGAGGTAAATTAATGCTTGACAAGCGTGAGTGTTTACAATGATACTAATAAACAACAGAGATGTAGCCAAACTATTATTAACTATGAATCGATTTTGTGCTAATCGTCTGGGCGTGACGTCATAGGCGTCTTCCTGACGTCGGTGCTGATGGATCTTCCTTGAATTTACAGCCAATTCACACACAGAGCGATTATAAACTCTTTTTAAAACTTTGGATAAAAGCGTCTGCTAAATGACTAAATGAATCTTGAAGCGCTCTCGCATACGCAGATTGCGCGCTCGACTCGAGGTGGATTGTGGGATTGAAGGCGGCGCCGCAGTGGAAACGGACGGCACACAAATCACAGGTGTGTTGATTTGATACTAACGTTGTGCTGTTTACACATGAACTGCATACCATGAACTCGTTTTGAAAGTTATTTGAGATGTTTTTAACCAAGATTTTATTGTATAAAAGTGCATTAATAATGTTTTTTTTCTGACGGATTGTCATTTGCTTGACTATAATTGATTAGCATAGTGTCATGCGCAGTAAAGGTGATTGCGTCACGGCGGAAACAAACTCCGTGTTGACCAATCAGCATCCAGGAGATTGTTAATTTATGTATCTTTAATGTTGGCTTATATATAATTTAAAATAAAAATAAAAACTTAAAAGTCAAGATGACAGTTTGTTTTGTTTTGTTTTTACTTGGATGTCTATATGTAGGCCTACTTTTGTTGTTGTCAGCAAAAAATCTGCATTCAGGAGCAGAAATCCAGGAGTTTTTAATAAATAAATCAAAACACTTTCGTTAACAAATACCATTCTTTACATGGTTAACAGCTGATGTTCATATGGGAATTTGTATTGGGTTTTTTCAACAGGCTAAAGTAATTGTTACATGAATTACACCGACTGAAGCGTAGGGATATCAGGTATGGCTGTACTGTCCTGTGTTTAGAGATGCTAAAGGGTTTGTGGGATACAGCTGTGAAAGTTATTTTTGTGCTTGAAATGCTCTTGGTTCAGGCATCTGAAGGTGGGCGTCTGCCTCTGTTAGATCATATGCTGAGCTGTCACGAGTGGGCGCAGGTTGGCTGCACTTCACATTGTGCATGAATCTCAACTCACTTACGGTAATTATGTTCTGTGCTGGAAACGTTTGCTGTGCCTTCTTGCAAAAGTGCACGAGTAACACACGCACACGTTCTCATATTTTCACACAATCTGCCCCCACATGCACATATAACCACACGCACGCACACACGCACGCACACACACGCACGCAGCTCATATATTTTTCCTTCATACTCATTTAGATGAATTGCATTTGTTTGCTCTTTCTTAAAACACATTGTTTTATATGCATGTGTTATTTTGTGATGCAACATGTAGAAAAGCTCTTAAAGCTGACAGTCACAGCCAGTCCATAGTAACCGTTTCCCTGGTAACCACTTTAAAGTGAATTAGCAATTAAAAGTGTTGAGAAACCCCCATCAGCAGAGGCGTTGAGTCGCGTGTATGTGTGAGTCAAACATGTGCCTTTATTAGCAAACAAAAGACATTTCGTTGTGTATTTCTGACTCATACGCACTCATTATTGCAGGTGCAGCAATTATTTCATGTTTGTAAAGGTTTGACTTTTTTTGGGAACAAATTGCATGTGATATATGGCATCTAGTAAGAAAACTGTTTTCATAAACGGTGGTGTTTTGTCTGTGATATTCTGCTCACTAGATGCTGCTTTTGACCCGTCTTTAAATGTTATGTTATGTTATTTTTCTGCTTGAAGTTCTCTCTTAGGGTTTAGCTTTCTCAGTTTAAATAGTTTTATTCCGTTTGATTTTTCAGTGAAAGACCTATATGATTTTTATTCATTTATCTGCGGAGGGTTGTCAATTCTTTAACAAATAAATAAGAAACGTTGTTGTTAATGTTTTGGAAATTAATTTGTGTGAAATACTGTAATATTGTAATTATGAACCCAGTATCGTGTTTTGTATTGAATCATGAGCTTAATGTTTAATTTCAGAGGGATGAATGATGTTTAGTGTTTTCCTGCAAAAGAACATCAAACACAGAATTTTGCTTTATGACTCCAGAATCCTCACTGCTGCTTTTAAGACATTTGCTTTCACACTGAATGAGGACATTGATGAAATTAAACATATGAACAGTGTTTCTGTTTAAAATGTTTAAAAAGATGCATTTTCTTGATGAGCAAAAGGACCTAAGAAAATAAGTCTTGTTATTAGACAAAAATATAACATTTAAGTGAATTAGTGCTTAAAACAAACTAAAAAAAGACACACTACACGTTGTATCTGAATGAACAAAGTCCATTATTTCTAATGATGATTTATAGCTTTGAGTAAGTCTTTGTGCCTTTTCAAAAGTACCTTTATATTTATGTTATAGTTTTTCTATTGGTGTTATTATGGATGAGTAATTATCTCTCTCTCTCTCTCTGGTCCTTTCCCATGTTACCCTCTGAATGATGCTGTTACCGGGGCAACAGAGCTGGAAACGGCAGCATCAGTACCAGAGATCAGCTGATTGCCATGCTGTTCACATGAGCGTGTGATGAGAGTGTTTAAAAACCAGGACACACTTCAGCTTTCACAAGATGATAAATGCACTTCTGCTGATGCACTCAAAACCTTACAATGGTACAGATGTTTTTATGTAAAACGTTTTATCTTTGTTTGTCATAGTTTATGACTTTGGGACACATCATGTAGTCCATGAATCTTCTGGGAATATCATTAATTCGGAGCATTAAAACAACAAAAACAAAACAAATTTGTACATTTCTCTTGAGTTGTGTGTGTGTGTGTGTGTGTGTGTGTGTGCGTGCGTGCGTGCGTGCGTGCGTGCGTGTGTGTGTGGTTGGGGGGGGATGGTGGGCGGAGGGTTTGCTTACTGGCTCAAGTCGAACCACCCTCAAGTTTTATGATATTCTAGGTCTCAGGTCTGTCATCATTAAATGTTTTTATTGGTTACATGCTGAATTGTAATACTTAATGCTTTTGTATTTGAATTCTTTAGAGTTCTGTCCTGTGTGCACTTTAAAATCTGACCACTAGAGGTCACTGCTTCCTAAGCACAAATATCTGAATCACCTGAGGGTTTGGGTTTTGTCTTGCAGCTATTAACATGAATCTTGGTGACAAATCTGTGCAGTTCTTTCAGAGGTGACCCTCAGACCGCCGCCGTAAACGTTCTCAAAGTGTTTGTGTGTAAACAGGTGTGTTTTGTGGAGCAGATGGTGATGTAATGTGCAGTAATGTAAAAAGCCGAATGGTTGTGAGTTTGTATTCAGGTGACGTGTGTGTGTGTGTGTGTGTGTGTGTGTGTGTGTGTGTGTGTGTGTGTGTGTGTGTGTGTGTGTGTGTGTGTGTGTGTGTGTGTGTGTGTGTGTGTGTGTGTGTGTGTGTGTGTGTGTGTGTGTGTGTGATCTCTCAGACGGCAGCAGTAACTAATTGATCATTTCATGTTCAGTGTTTGTATGTTGACATCTATGCATTGAAGCGAGTGAGGTTTCTTTAGTAGCTATACAAGATTTTCAAATCAAAAGCAAGTATATTTTGCCAAAATAATCTGAAATCTGTTTGAATCTATTTCAAGTATCTTTATTACGGTAATACCTTAATTATTCTAATAAATATGTGAACTAATACCATGATGCTCACAAAATTAACAAAAATAAAAATTGCAAGGTAGTAGGCTACTAAATTTCCCTATTTATTTGGGTGACCCACATGAAAAATACTCTAGTGTACTATTGAAGTGAAGCGTAAGAACTGATTGAATGATGATTGACAGTTTTTTGAATGAAGGTTTTTGGAGTCGTTGTGGCCTGTCCTGAGGACACACACACACACACACACACACAATTATATCTGTGTGTGTGTGTGTGTGTGTGTGTGTGCGCGCGCGCACGCGCTTGTTCCTGCTGTGCAGTGTTATAAATACATTTAGCATGTTGCTATATCTGTTTCTATTGTGTTGCTATGTGTTCTGGTTAATTGAGCCCATTTTTTTAATGGGGTTTTTCTAAAAATGTAAGCAATAGTAATAATGAAGCTTGTTTCATAAGCATCTTCTCTTATAAAGCTCTGGTTTGTTTTTTGCTTTCTTCTATATTCATGTGAACTTCACATCATCATAGCAACAACCTTTTGGCCTGAGACATCTTTTTATGCATGCATTGGAAATCTGGATTTGCATGAGGCAGTTCTTCCATTAGGCCTGTGATTCTGCTGATAAGAAGCACATTGCTCAGAGAAAAACCACAGAATGTAATTTGGGAGAATATTAAAACCGAGCTCACAGAAGGGTAAAAAAAATCTTATTTATAAGCTGTAAAGATTATGTTTGGATGCCCACATGTTCCTCACAGGGAGCTAAAGAATGTGTGTGATATGATCCTTTGTATGTTCTCATCAGAACGTCTCCCATGGAATTGAACTGGAATATAAACGCTGGAGTCGGAAGACAACATGCAATGAACGTCCTCTCAGTCTGGTGTAATGATGTCAAATAAACCAAATCTCTTCATCATATCAACACATTTGATGTATTTGTGTTCTTTTAACATATAAAAATATTTAAGATAGTATTTATTTATCATGGATTTATGAGTTACTAAAGAGATAAAGATGAGGGTTTAGTTTCAGAATTAAAAAACATACTCTTCATACCTGTATGTAAAAGAGCGTAACACTTCTTTCTTGTGTTTTACAGATACAAGGCCAAGGGTTTAGAAATGATTTTTAGCATGAACTATTTCTGTAAAGAGCGGTTTGAATACATGAATCTCAGATTGTTCATTAGCTTGAGAACCTTGTGACTCATTGCACATTTAATGAAACGTGTCAGAGGTACAAATCTAAAGAAAGTCTGTATTAAACAGCTGTATAACTCCTAACAACCTCATCAATTCCAATTAAAACTTCTCAGCTGTGTTCTGGATGTCATAATCTTAAAGAGTACATACAACAAGATCATCAAAATGACATTTCATGCAGTGTGTAATATTGGCGTGTTTGAAAGTAAGCAGTCTGTCAAGTTGTAAATCCGAAGGTGAATAAATAACAAAGTTATTAGTTTGGAAAAAAGGAAGTTGTGACCCGATTCTCTGACGGCCGCGTATCTATGTCACTAGAAATAATCCTCGCCTGTCCGCGAAAACTTGAACTAGACCATCTGACCGATCACAGGAGACTAGACCATCTGACCGATCACATCAGACTAGACCATCTGACCGATCACATCAGACTAGACCATCTGACCGATCACAGGAGACTAGACCATCTGACCGATCACAGGAGACTAGACCATCTGACCGATCACAGCAGACTAGACCATCTGACCGATCACATCAGACTAGACCATCTGACCGATCACATCAGACTAGACCATCTGACCGATCACAGGAGACTAGACCATCTGACCGATCACAGGAGACTAGACCATCTGACCGATCACAGCAGACTAGACCATCTGACCGATCACATCAGACTAGACCATCTGACCGATCACATCTGACCGATCACATCTGACCGATCACAGCAGACTAGACCATCTGACCGATCACATCAGACTAGACCATCTGACCGATCACAGGAGACTAGACCATCTGACCGATCACAGGAGACTAGACCATCTGACCGATCACAGGAGACTAGACCATCTGACCGATCACAGGAGACTAGACCATCTGACCGATCACAGCAGACTAGACCATCTGACCGATCACATCAGACTAGACCATCTGACCGATCACATCAGACTAGACCATCTGACCGATCACAGGAGACTAGACCATCTGACCGATCACAGGAGACTAGACCATCTGACCGATCACAGCAGACTAGACCATCTGACCGATCACATCAGACTAGACCATCTGACCGATCACATCAGACTAGACCATCTGACCGATCACAGGAGACTAGACCATCTGACCGATCACAGGAGACTAGACCATCTGACCGATCACATCAGACTAGACCATCTGACCGATCACAGCAGACTAGACCATCTGACCGATCACATCAGACTAGACCATCTGACCGATCACATCAGACTAAACCATCTGACCGATCACAGCAGACTAGACCATCTGACCGATCACATCAGACTAGACCATCTGACCGATCACAGCAGACTAGACCATCTGACCGATCACATCAGACTAGACCATCTGACCGATCACATCAGACTAAACCATCTGACCGATCACAGCAGACTAGACCATCTGACCGATCACATCAGACTAGACCATCTGACCGATCACATCAGACTAGACCATCTGACCGATCACAGCAGACTAGACCATCTGACCGATCACATCAGACTAGACCATCTGACCGATCACAGCAGACTAGACCATCTGACCGATCACATCAGACTAGACCATCTGACCGATCACATCAGACTAGACCATCTGACCGATCACAGCAGACTAGACCATCTGACCGATCACATCAGACTAGACCATCTGACCGATCACAGCAGACTAGACCATCTGACCGATCACATCAGACTAGACCATCTGACCGATCACATCAGACTAGACCATCTGACCGATCACATCAGACTAGACCATCTGACCGATCACAGCAGACTAGACCATCTGACCGATCACATCAGACTAGACCATCTGACCGATCACATCAGACTAGACCATCTGACCGATCACAGCAGACTAGACCATCTGACCGATCACATCAGACTAGACCATCTGACCGATCACATCAGACTAGACCATCTGACCGATCACATCAGACTAGACCATCTGACCGATCACATCAGACTAGACCATCTGACCGATCACATCAGACTAGACCATCTGACCGATCACAGCAGACTAGACCATCTGACCGATCACAGGAGACTAGACCATCTGACCGATCACATCAGACTAGACCATCTGACCGATCACATCAGACTAGACAGATAAATCGTGGAACGTATCATTTGAGAGTCAGTCAAGAATAAGGTAATAAAAACGGCTTATTATTACGAAACAATAGTGTTTTTACAGCATGTTTGTACATAAACCTGTTGTCAGACACTCCATAAACCAAAGTAGACCCTTAATAATCACAAGCTATTTACTCTTTAAGTGAAAATGTCCGTTAGTGTGCATCCGGTCTCTGCTGGAATCCGTCTGTCTCCACATACAGGCCCTCGGTGCCAACGGCGACATGTGTGGAACCGCGTGACGCTGAACACCTGAGAATCTGTGCCAGATCTGAACAAACTCCTTCTTTCTGAAGAAACAGATTGTGTTTATTTCCTCACGCTTGAAAGAGCAGAGAAGTGTGCTTGAATCTCAGGTAACCATGTGATCATCTGAGAACGTTTCATTTTAGGTTGCACATGATCACAAACCGTTCTTTAGGGAGTCACAGGTCATGTTTTGTTTGCTGTAGTTTATCTGAAATGTTTTTCAGGTCAGATGAATTCCGTCTCACTAACAGCCTCAGTTAGACGCCCCGTGGCCTTATGGGATGGGTTGTGAATGGATCTGGATGAGACAATAGTGGTGTGATTATGAGAGCTGAATGAACGCTGACACGCGTCGAACCCAAAGACGGTGATAACATCATCACGCAAGTCATTACAGTTAAGTGAGCCATTTTCTCAACATTGTGCTCAAGCAGAGATGAAATTTCCTCATGTTGTCTCTTGGCTTTTTATCAAGAGAGCTGCGACATGTCTCAGAGGTCATCCACTAATTGAACGATCGATTCTAAAAATAAAAATTCATAAAAACCATATGCATTGAATTGGGTGCATACAGAAGAAATGTGCATAAGCTATGATGGAAACCCATTTACTGGATATTCTACACATTCATTCTCTATTACACATATACACTATTACTTGAGACAGTATAGAGTATGTAAGTATTTGGCAAGTATTTCCGGATGCATATGCTATGAGTGCTTTGTATTTAGAGTGGAATGCTAGCATACTGTTTACTGCATACTTTGAAGTATACATTATATACCATCTGCTTCTAATTACAGTAAAACTCTTTTTATCTTGTTTTCCAGTGCAAATGTCTAAACATTTTTAAATCAAGATTTCATTTACTCGAGAAGCAAAATAACTTAGGATACAGATTATTTTTTTACATTTATGCATTTGGTGGATTACATTGCGTTATACTATAAACAAAAATCTGAGTATGTGGGATTGAACCCATGACCTTGGTTCTGTTAACGCAATATTTTAAGCATAAACTCAATTTTGTGAACAATATTGCCATTTTTCTTCTCAAGTAAAGATCTTGACATATGTACTCGGAAAAAAAGGCAAACATTGTAAGAATCTCTTAGATTTTAATACGCAACAACATGTCAATATTCTACAGGACATTTTGTGACTTATTATGCGTGTTTCATTTCAATATGATGTCATTGTCTTTATAATGAAAATGGCTGTTTTGCATTTTTGATCCAACTTTGTCAAAGTGTCTAAAGTGGCAATCCAATCTGAAATTGAAAACGTCTTGTTCAACATTCAGCATACTGGAAAATCAGTTTGAGCTCATTGCATTTGAAGTGGAACTGTATGATTTTCCTTTCCAAACAAAACCTATTCAAGATGCTCCAAATGTTTTGAAGAATGTATATTTACACCGGCATTTAGCTTTACATCATTTGTCTCTTTGTGACCGCAGGCCAACACGGCTGCATTTCTGCTTGAAATATTCATGCAGGTTCTGGAGAGCCGCTTCCAGATTCATTATCTGGACTCGATCAATGATGAATATAGGCTTCTAAATAAATTGCTTTTAAGGGAAGTTGGATATATATGCTGGTCTAGTGTAGGCAGACCGGCTCGATTAGTCCCCGAGCGTCACCGCTGTTTTGCAATTCAATTACAGAAGATCTGAAGTGGCGTACAGTGAGATTCAGTTTGAAGGGACAGTTCAAGTCATTGTCTGTCTTGTGTTCTTCATTTAAAATGTCTGATGTATTATATATATGCATGAATGACGTCCCATCATCAATATTAAACATCATAACGTTTATTGCAGATTTCTTCGATTAAGGAGAAGGTTTGCATCCACTTAACGGTTGTGTGGTTCGGCGTGGGCGCGCACAAACATATGCACCCGGTTTTTGTGAGACCCCCAGCTATTCATATCACAGATGGACATCAAATAATCCCAGAAGAGCTTTGATAAGAGATGTTTCATGTTGAAATCTGAGGCATTAATAATGCAGAACTAAAAGACCTGATCTTAGACGTGTTTAACACACAAACACGACTGGAGCCGTGATGTTCGTTCCGACCACAATTATCAATCTGATTTTGTCAAATTGTATTAACACAATCCTGCGTTGTTTATGTGTTATCATGCATTTGTAATTGTCATTTTGGGATATTTTACACAGCGTATTCGTAAACAACCATATTAGCATATTTCACCAGGTGAATAACACTGATTGGGTTAGCAGCACAACATGCAGCTTGTTTTAATAAACTGTTTGTCTAGATGTGGAAACGTCTGCTGTCACTGTATGACATGTTTGCCTTTTACTGTTTGTGTTACACAGAGAATGAAATGCAGCTTTGAAATGACATGACGGCGAGTGAATGAAGAGTTTCTTTTTTTCATATTTTTTTCATATTTACCCAAAGACTTCAATTATTATTTGAACCGGGGTTAACCTAAAAACCGAACGCCAAAGTTGAGAACTGTCAATATTTCACATAATCCAGTGACTGCATCACCATCACCATTGTCCATACTGCACAATAACTTGAACACACGACCACACAACACTACTTTATGTGTGTTTATGTGGATGAGAGAGAGAGAGCTCTGCAAGTCAACACTAATCTAACTTCCTTTAGGACCCAGTTCTGTGCACGGTCTTTTTCTTTGTAGTTATCCCCCGTTTTCTTTCTTTCAGGAGAAAAAAACATCTAGTGAGCAGTATGAGGTCGAGTAAGGAAGATTGAAGATCACAGCGGATCAGGTGCGTTAGTTAAAGAGAGGGAGAAGGGGGCGCGCACTGGAGAGGATCTGGGGACCCCCGCATACTGATGCGCGCATCTCATATTATAATACATTATCCACGATGGGAATTTATTAACGCTCGTTCACGATCCACGTGCGCGCTCTTCAATCATTCGTGTGCGCGTCCAACGTCTGGGAATAAACTTTCACATTTCGGTTTTTATTTGATCCGCCTGCGTTCATAGAGGTTCAATAGAGGTCTGGTGTATTACAGGTGGGTGTTCTCTCTTTAAAGCAAAGCATCATTGCGTGTTTGTTTTAATGCTCGTGTGTGTGTGTGTGTGTGTGTGTGTGTGTGTGTGTGTGTGTGTGTGTGTGTGTGTGTGTGTGTAAATGATCACTGATGCGCATCATATGTGCCATTTATGTGTTAAAGATTGTTTCAGGACGCGTCATGTTTTTGTCTCAGTTTGTGGTTTTTATTTTTTTTATATGGTATTGATATTCATATCATGATTGTGTCGTGTCGGTGAATATCATACGATGTATTTTTGTATATTCGCGACATCCTGTCTGGGATCCAGCAGGTGGGTCATATGGATCGGTGCGCGCGTTTGGACTCATGACCAACTTAACGCTCAGATTGTGATCTACATGATTTTGCATGAACACAGATCATTCACCTGGTTTGTATATTTAAGTCTTTTGGGTTTTTTATCTACAGGTTCGACTTGCAGAAATGAGGGAAAGGCTGTTTCATCTTTTTTTAGTCTCGCTAACGCTGTTTTGCCACACAAGGTAACGGCTTGCATTTTATGTTTGGTTTCTTTTAATACTCTTATAGGAACGTGCATGCATAATACACGAAATGAATGTATATATTGATATATGTCATCACGAAGGTACAGTAAGTCCTGTTGTGTCCGTGCGTAACTGGAGACGTTTACGCGTCCGACTCGCCATAAGAAATGGCCAAGACTGACAGAGACTCGTGTTTATTTTAATGAGGAATATTTAATGCAAGTTTTATTCATGCGGAACAGTCCTAGTTTTTAAGGAGGATTTCTGGAAGTATTGACTATGTGACAGAAGCAGGGTTGATTCCTCTAGGTGGTGCCCAACAACATGTAGGCTATAGATTTCCGAGTCTTGAGGAGCGCGTCCTCGTTAAAGGAGCTACTACAGGTGAACGAGTTCACATTCTGCCATCCAAATGAATGTTAAAACAAACCTTTCTGCTCAGAATCTATATACACTCTGAAAATGCATGTTTGGGTCAAATATGGACAACCCTTCAGTCAGATCGTGTTGTTGAAGCTTGTTTTGATCAAACAGAAATGAAGAGGTTAAACCTTCCAGCATGGTTTTGTGTCACACAGCTGTAATTAATGGTGACCAGTAATAATTGTAATTATTCTCAACACGTTCGGTTTTAATTCAATGTTGACTTAATGCGATTGACTGTGTGCCTTTTATTCATCTGAAATCATTGACTTAGACCTTCACTCTCCTGAGACAGAACATGGTCACCATGGCATACAATCAATAATCCAATATAATATAAATCTATGTGATAAGCAATCCAATCCTTGTAGTCGATTCATGAAATATGCTTTGCTGCTTTTCATGAGCACTGAATGACTTCAGACAGGTTCAGATTCTAATCTGGGTCACGCTTGAATGAGTCCAGAGAATGAAACACGGACGAGAGGTTTATCCTTCAACCAAAAAATACGCAAGAATAGAATTTCTTCTGTAAATGAGTCAGTATTGTCTAGCAAAAAATGTGGACATTTGTCCTGTGTTTCCTCTGGCGGTGTGCAGAATGAAACATATAAAAGCATATGAACATTTTATTCATTTATTCATCATCATCATAGCATTTCAGGTCTGTGTGAGTTTCTTTCTTCTTCAGAACACAACAGAAGATATTTTGAAGAATGTTGATAATCAAACAACCCATAGACATCCATTGTATGAACACTAAACCACTGAAACATTTCTCAATGTCTTGTGTTCCACTGAAGAAAGAGAGAAAATTACAGATTTTTTTTACTCCTTGAATTTATTTACATTTAAATACATACATTTTAATGTAATTTATCCCTAATAATTTATAATCATTTTTTCTTATTTTCATGCTGTCTTTTCTCTACTGCTTTTTGTGTAAATCATTTTGGCAACAATGCAAAACTGTGATAAGTGCTATAGAAATAAATTTGGATTAAATAGCGGACGTTACACTGTTTTGGTGACACAGTTCAAGTTAGATCGCTTTATAATTATTGTATTAAAACAAAGTCTTTTAATAAACACACTATGTATTTTTTGGCTAAGTGTGTACAGTGTGTTCTGGGATATGCTGCCTTTGAATATATTTGCATATATTTGTTAAGCATAATTCATCTCGTGTTATCTTTTTGAATAATATTTGCACAGATGATGCTTCATATTTCAGTTCAGTAGATTTTGGAACAGTTCCGAGGGTTTTTACATTAGCGGTCAGCTGGTAAAGCCGTCAGGTCGACTCTTATAATATACAATTTTATACAATTATGCTTAAGTATGTTAATGATGTTCTTTACACACTAGAACACGGCAAACCCAACAATAGAACGTTCTAATAACGTCACGGCGCTTAAATGCGGCTCAGTCTCAAATCTGCATACGGGTTCAAATTGAATTTCAATCCGCTGTAATGATTCTGTAAGATGAGAGTTGCAGTTGCAAAACTTGTTTCATTAAGAGCCCGTAAGACATAAACAGACATCCCAGAATTCCTCATTCCAGTCAGACGGTTCTTCCAGAAGTCGTCTTATTTCTGTTTTCATCTCTGTTCTGCAGGTTTGTGTGTGCAGATCCCACAACAGACGCCTTTAAAAACAACATCACCCTGTTCACACGGATCCTGGACCGTCTGCTGGACGGCTACGATAACCGACTGAGACCCGGACTGGGAGGTGAGTCACACGTAAATGTGATGGAGGATCAGACCAAAATCATTCCCAGAATGCATTGTGGCAAGCTTAGTGTAGACATACATTTGTCTGATTTTTAGAAACATTTCAATATATAGCGATAACATTGTTCGAATGTGATATCGTGACATCTCTGCTATGACTGTGTGTTGAATTCAGTACTGTGACACATCAATATAAAATAGTTCAATCTGATCATAAACTTAAATAAACAAATGATTCATTTTCGAGGTATAATCTATTTTATGTTATGATGTTGAGGTGAGAAACACGACTCTGTGTCTGTATGTTGTTGTTAAGAACACATAACTGATGTAAACGTCGCTCTCTCTTCTCAAACGTGATGTCACGACTTAACTATCACTGACGTTTAGAGGGTTTGGATTCGCTAACAAAGCCCTTAACAACGACTGTACGTGCATGTCACGCTCTCATCTGAGATTTCACCTGTGAACTTTGACCTCAGGTGTGACCGGATGGCCCATTAATGCCGGGGTCAGGGACCGGGTCTGTTTGTGTTTAGTAATGAAATATTCTCACTCAAATATGACTCATTCGCGGTAACCAGTCACATTATACCGGAACTTTGGCGTAACAAATGATCATTTTTGGGTGAACTGTCCCTTTAAGAACCTTTTCGTTTTTGTGGAAAAGAAAAGAGAAAAATGTCTGGAGATATTGTGCATGGAAAAGGCAGAAAGTAAATAATTAAGACGGATCAAAATGAGATGAGCAGAAAACATGGAGAGAGAGAGAGAGAGAGAGAGAGAGAGAGAGAGAGAGAGAGAGAGAGAGAGAGAGAGAGAGATGATGTACATGATCAGACACACAGAAATGAACACGAGTTTAAATCCGAGCGTGTTGTTTGTCAGCGTTTATTCACATATGTTGTGTTCATATCAGTCTGCACTGAATCCGTCCGGTCGTTTCTTCATGTAAATGGTTTATCTGTCGTCCTGCGTTCCGCCTCTCCGTTCGGACGGGCAGACTCATGGGAGAAGGATCCGATATTCTCATCATTCCTGAGACCAGCATCCAGCACAGCAGTGTGTTGATCTCATCCGCTCGCGCTGATCTCTCGTCCTTCATGAATGAGTTGAACGCTGCTCAAATGGAGATATAATGACCTTATAAATGAGACATTAAGAAACATAAACCTCCTTTATTTAGTTCAAGTTGGTTTGTAGTGTTTTACATCGCTTTGTCAACACACAAACATTTGACACGTTGCACATTCACTCGTTCAGTTAGGATGCTGTCTACATAGGGAGGAATTTACCCCCAATAATGTCTGTTTTCGGTGAAACACAACAGAAGATATTTCGAGAAATGTCTCTGGAGAATGGAGTTCGGATATCAACATTCCTCAAAAATATCTTCTGTTGTGTTCTGAAGAAGAAAGGTTTGAGCAAATGCTTTTGGTCTCTTTAAATAGAGGGCATTCCCTCCATCACGTCTCTGTCTGCATGAATAATGTCATGTATATTAGAGCGTTTCTTTATAAAGCATCTCGGTCTGACTCACAGCCCTGCCCCCCCGGCCCCCTGAGACCCGACCGAGCCACTTTATATTCACTCAGACACACACGGCTAACAAAACACCCACCTCACCTGCAGAATAATAGCACCTGATCCACACGCACGACAGCAGATCGTGTGTAAAAGCTCTTTACACTCCAACCACAGTTGGTTTTGGCAGGTTTTAGACTTTTATAACCTTTCCAGACGTGTATTGATTCTGCTAGAATGCCACACGAAATCTATATCAGTAAAGTGAAATCTTCAACGTTTCTTATTTCTCGTGTCGTTCTCATTGGAATAAGGGAGATTGCAGAGATCTGCGTTTCTTCACACAATTTTCAATAAACTGACATTGAAAGAGAGACCTGAACCAAACACAAAGGTAGACGTTATTGCTCTTTTATAGCTCAGTCGTGTTTCATCTTAGTCTCAGATGTTGAAACACATGAAGAGTCTGGAGGTGGACATGAATGTAGATTGAAGAGGTCAAATAATCTTTGAGTTCATATTGAGATCTTCAGTCATTTTGATTGCAGTCGAGACAAATCTGAGCTCAGTTTGAGACATCTCTTCATTTGTGACTCTTTGTGAGAAATATCGCACACATTTAATCTGACCGGAGAGAAATAACTGAGCTATTAAAGAGACGTCATGTGTGATTATAGGAAGGGTCGGAATTCTTTTGATCTGTTCCACACCTTTTTGCTTCATCGTTTTGTTTTATTTTTATGTAAATTCCAGTCAGTGAATATCATTACAGTGAAATCTCTTTAATCCTCATTGGGACGGCGGCCAGATGAGCGTTCGACATTGTGTAATTAGAGCAGTTCTGTAAAGAGAGAGAGTCATTGTTTTAAAAGCACTCCTAATTTCTTCTTGTTGTCGTCGCTTGAGTACGCTTGTATTTTCATCAGCGCGTGTTTGTTAAACAGGAGAAAGAGAGAATAGAAAGTGTGGTGGTGTGTGAACATCTCTCCTCCGGCTCTAAAGCAGCTCTATAGACATCTATTAATATAACTGAAACCGTTTTAAACACTCAAGACATCCGTCGGGCGTATATATATTCTTCTGCTTCTGTCTGAAATTCATGCATTTGTGCATCCACGCTGCCATCTGATTTTTTGTGTTTTCAAATAGATTTTTAAGGCTCTCTTGTTGTGCTTGTAGCTGTTTATCAGTCGCGTTTGTTAAGGTGATGAAGAATATACTACTGTTAGTAGATGTGTGTTGAGCACATCTGTCTGAATTCACTTTGTGTTTTAAATGAAAGAAACATCAGGCGCTCTTTTCAAGGTAAAGGATGCTCCAGAAAGGAAAAATGCATTGAGAAGGAAGGTGTTGACACGTGTGTACCCGACGCACATCTCAGATGCTCTTCTGTATAGAGAAATGTCTCTTTCTTTTGTGTCCACAGATCGAGTGACCACAGTAAAGACAGACATCTATGTCACCAGCTTCGGCCCCGTTTCAGACACAGATATGGTGAGTGTTGTTTCAATGTTATTGCTCACAGGTTTCTCATTCATAGCCTGAGACATTTGAGGAAGTTGTGTTTCTTAGTCTCCGATGTTTCTCCACGTGGAAAAAAAACACATCGAAACACATGAAGGTGTAAATAAATGTAGATTGTAGAGGTAAAATCATTTGGATTTGATGAGAAATGTTCGAGTTCATTCGATAATATTGACAAATCTGAGCTCAGTTTGAGACATTATGGACGTCTCTTCTGAAACATGCACGTGATGGACGTGAAGTGGTCCATGTCGTAGATTTGTATTCATGTCATGTGTTTGGATCCGTGTGTGACTGCAGTGACCCGGATGAGTTTCATATCCGTCAGAAGCCGAGATGGGAAATGAAAGAGAGTTTGAATTAACGCCCGTGTCTCTGATGACTCACACATTTATTTCTGCTCTTCATACATTCACAGGAGATGAAATACTGCTCATGTTAGCCACATAAACGGGATTGTTAGCACACAGCTAATGTGTCTCATGTTTTATCACGTGATGTGTGTTACACGCATGTTTAACACGCCACCCTGCAGTGAACTTTATTTGAAAAACCAACAAGATTTCACTGCAAACAAAACCAATGAAGAAAATGAGCGTTTGTGGGGAACCTGCCAGATTACTCCTTGTTTTTTTTCCAGATCTATTCAAAATAATAATTTATGATTTATGAAAACACCCCTATAGGGTTTTACCACAGTAAACAGAGTTAAACTATGATATTTATAGTAAAACCACAGTAAGCACAAATTTACCATCGTCTCACTACAGTAACAAGTTTAACTGGGATTTTTTGTACTGTAATCTCCCCACACTTTTACTATAGTAAAATGCTTAATTTTCTTATACGTCAACGTACGTCATTAAATTCATTTTTTATGATATTTTATAAGCATTTTCAGCTTTATTGTTGCTGTGTCAGAAGCTTTTAGTGTCGTTTCATTTGTGCTGTTCTGTTGGAAACTATGGTTATTATTATGGTACAGGATTGTGTGTGTGTTTGTGTGCGTGCGTGCGTGTGTGCGTATCCACTCATCAGTGTGTCAGTGTGAACGTCTTCATCCACGATCACTTGCGTCTTTAAGATGATGTCCAGATGCTCCACCTTCTGCTCCGTAACCCAAGATAAAGCACTCATTCTTCTTTTTTCTCACTCATCTCTCTTGATGCACAGAGCGGTTTAGAGTCACTAACACATGAACAGTTTCATCACATCATATTTTTAGCTGCACGTCTCCATCACATGTTTGCATGCAGGAGTGAGAACAGTTCACAGAAGCGCATCTGACTCTCTGATTTTCGTTTCATTTTAAAAAACAAATTGTTCCATTTCTCTGCCTCTCCACATCCCCTCGAGCCCATCGCTCTTCTCTTTCACTCCTCTTTGTCAATTTTTTCCTCCTCTGCTTTTGAAATGGATTCCCTCTCAGTGTAGCAGCAGATCTTAATTCTTCGCTATTAATAATTCAAAAGAATTCATTTTGCTTCACTGAATCCTGACTCGTATTTTCTATCAACACTCCATCATTGTCCTGTTTCTGATGTGACGTCTCTTCCAAACAAACTCTTACCGTGGTTTATCTATAGTACCCATGGTATTAAAATGGTTAAATGAAACTTTATCCTTTAGAGTTCATGTCAGGAGGTTAATAGATGTTGTTTAGTTTGTAATCCTGTGCCGCTCTGAGGCATCTGTGAGGTCGTGTTGTTATGGCCTGAAGCTCTGAGCTGTTAGTTCATGTTTTAAATGAAGGTTTGTGTCTCACTGCCCTGTGGACATGATAACCCTCATCATTAGAGATGACCCTGTCATGATGCTCAGGTAAACACATGAATGAAAGGACTCATGGGTAATGAGCGGAGGACGACCTGTCGGGATAATGCTGTAACAATTGCTGGTGACAAATGGCATAGAGAAATGTGTTATTAAGTGTTATTGAAATATGGATCAGATGTTATTTTGCATTTCAACATTGTGTTGCTTACAGGAGAATTTATGTTTAATATAAAGCAAACGTCTCCATTTAAAGAGATTGTTTGCTTAAAAATCTTTCATCATTGATTCATGTCATTCCAAACCTGTATCGCTTTCTTTCTTCGTCAAAACAGATGATGATATTTTGAACCCCATTGTATGAACACAAAACCCAGTGACACATTTCTCAAAATATCTTCTGTTCTGAGTAAATACTCACATACAGAATTTTTAGCTAATGTAATTGCTGATCTCCTTTATAAAACATTCGTCTGTCTCTCTCTTTCTAACGGTTAGTTTGTGTCAGTAGCCGCAGTGATAGATATGAGTACTACAGGGAACCTTAAACCAGCGTCATCCTCGCGTGAGATGTCCAGACGGGACCCCAGCCGTGATGGATGAGGGTTAACTCGCTCCGCTCTGAGCCCCTGGCGCTGTTTTATCAGCACCGCACGCACGCACACACACACACACACACACACACACACACACACACACAAACACACGCACCGACCGGCTCATAGAAGGTCATCATGCTTATTAACGCTGACTGCCTCTGAGCCACAGGAGCGCATGTAAAGAAATAGAAAACACAGAGAGATAGAGACACAACAAGTAAAATGAAGAGAGAGGTTTGAGGTCGAGCAGTATTTGGACTGACCTGTGGGCGCGGGGGTCTGCCACGGTAAAATAAACCACTTTTACTCAAGTTTACAGTGTGAATTGAACGGAAATGGAAAGGTCTGAGCACTTTAGATTGATATATATATATAATAATTAAGAGACCGTTTCAAAGCATCATTTCAGTTTTTAGGTCAAATTATCGTTCTTGTTTCATTCTGTGAACTACTAACAATATTTCTACCAAATTTCAAATAAGAATATTGTTTCTATTTGCAGAAAATGAAAACTGGAGAAATAACAGAAAAGATGCTCAGACCTCAAATACTGTAAAGAAAACAAGTTCATAATACAACACTAATATTTCTACAGGGAAAGTAGTTTTATGATAATCTCATAGTTTTCATGTGTCTTTCTCATTGCTGTTGGATGACTTTATGTCACTCCTGAGGTGTCAACAGACACTGGACTAAAATGACCAATACATCTAAAAAATAATGATTTGAAATGAATAGGTGGAGTGGTCTCTTCATTTTTTCTGCAGCTGTATATATATATATATATATATACAGTATATATATGTGTGTAATGCATGTACTTTTATAATATCTGTTGTGTTGTCCTCACAAGAAATCTAAAGCACCATCATTCAGTTTAATGAAACCCATGATGTTTCTATGAATAATCTATCTAATAATCTGAATGCACACTTAACACTTGTTAATCTCATCAACGCTGAGTGTGTGTGCGCGTGCGTGCGTGTGTGTGCGCGAGCGAATGTGTGTGTGCGTGCGTACGTGCGTGTGTGTGCGCGAGCGAGTGTGTGTGTGTGTGTGTGTGTGTGTGTGTGTGTGTGTGTGTGTGTGTGTGCGCGAGCGAGCGAGTGTGTGCGCGGGCATGCGTGTGTGTGTGTGTGTGTGTGTGTGTGTGTGTGTGTGTGTGTGTGTGTGTGTGTGCGCGCGAGCGAGCGAGTGTGTGTGCTGGGCGGGCATGCGTGTGTGTGCGAGCGAGTGTG